>JABUQX010089176.1:0-27635 GCA_015478945.1 Trachelipus rathkii | reverse complement strand
GCTCTAAGGTTCGATGGGCACCCCTACGGCGTTTCACTTTTCCCGACGATCATCGAGATAAGACGAACCGTTCGTCGTCATCGGGTTGCATTTGAAAAAATTAACGAAGATAGAGGAATAGAAAGAGGCGAACAGGCAAAATAGATTGAAGAAATAGTCGAGGGGTTTGGATAGATATTAAAGAGAAGAAATACAATATTTGGGATGTGAGCGTGTGGCGTGTACTAATCGATGTTTTTAGGTTCAAAGGAGATTTTTTACATCACTTCAGCGGTTGTCGAAATAGCTTTACTGGACACCGCCGTGCTTAGTTAACAAACGTAACCGGTCGCCTAAAACTCCACTAGCGCCATTCACGTTCCCAGAAAAGAAACGTTTCAAGTAGTTTTTTAAGCTCCCGGTTTTCTCATATATATATTACCTGTGAAAAAAAGTTTGCATATTTCGTTAGTTATATGGGTCCATAATCTAAAAAAAAAAAAGTCTTAATCTAAAAAAAACATGCCTTAAACTCAAAAAAATAAAACCGTTGACTAAAAGCGGCACGGAAAAAGTAAAATGGTTCGGGAACCTACTAACTATTCCCGCAGTATACTTACCAAAACCTTAAAAAAAAGCAGCAGCAGCAAAAGCGAATAAAAATACCGTACTCGCCGCCGCCGCCGCCACCGATACCAACACTCATCATCATCATCATCATCATTTCCTCCGAACGAAAGAATTTATTTAAGTCACCAAAAAATTCTCGTATCGTTAATAAAAATGAAAAGAACGAACGAGAGAACCACGATATTTCTTTCCGACGGTGACTTCCAAACCCCCACCCGCCCGTTTAAACGGCCTACATACTATCTACCCATATCCCGTCCCGTCGGAAATAAATATCGTCGTTCTTTCCCTGGTTTTCCAACAGAGTAAAAGAGAAAACAAAGAGAAAACAAAGAGAAAAAAAGAGAAGCGCGCGCGCTAGCAGAGTGAGGCACTACGGCGGAACGTACGTACAAACTTTTTGTCATCGCTTTAGCTATCTTGGACCCCTCCTCCTGCGTTGGTGTATCGTGTGTCGCGTGTCGCGTGTTTTGTCGTGTCTGTCGTTAATTAATCGAACTACAAAAAAAATATTACCATTACACAAACGATGCATATTCATCGCCATTATTCGAACGAGCTCGAGAACCAACCTTGATCGATTGGTCCCGGCTCGTTAATATAAAAAAAAATAACAAATAACACGGACGGACAACGCTCGGTCGCCCAATGAACGAACTCTGCAATGAAACGCATCCTAATGAACAAATGCATGCGCGAACGCGAAAATCTTCACTGGGATTGCGTCATGTACAGTAATGAAACAATAGACGAATAAGGGCGAATGAATGCGTCGTCGTCCGAACGACCGCGACAATATTTATATTTTTCTATTCAGCATCGTATTACGTTTTTGCGTTTTGCGTTTGTCGATTTGGTTTGTGTCGGTAACAGAGACTCGTTTCTTTCGGAGGAGGAATCTCAAGAAGTATCTACCGGGCTCGCCACGACGGGGACGTACGATGACAGGGAGCCCGTTCTTAGAAATTTTTTAAATATCTAAAATTATTTTCAAAAATATTCCGAATATAATCTTGTAGCTTTTAATTTAAATATATTTAAATTCTACAAAATTTGAGAAGAAATCTTTAAAAAAACTTACCGAGACGGAATGATTTCGTAAAAAGAACACCACTACGTTTATTCAAATATTTATGAAAATTAAAAAGAAATATATAAATAATTCACTTTATTATTAGATAATTTTCATTTCGCAGCTTAAGGTGGTTCGCGCCTTTAGTTTTTGGCGTGAAAAAACTTTTTTCAGGATAACAAATATTTACTTAAATAATTTTAACATCTAATTTTTTTGTAAAAGAAAGTGGAAAAAAATTCTCCGAGACGAAATATTTCCTAAAATAGAACACCACCACGTAATGCCTTTTAATCGTTGCCCTTTTTTTTCACTCTTAGACACATTCTCTACCTAATGGCTCAAGGCCTTCTACTTGGGCTCTGAAAAGACGCCTTCTCTCTTTGGAAGAGAGATTAATAAAAAACAAGACTGTCTCTGCTCTGCTACCGACTTTCAAATAATACTGATCGCGCGCCTTATGCGAAGGCGATCGTCTTTAGTTTCTTCTTGCAGGTGTTGATCATACAAAGGTATATAATTTATTACCTATATAAATTTTGTTTAAAAAGGGTAAAATGAATTATACAAATTTAACTTATTAATTAATACTACTCTTACTAATTTTCTATTTAATTCACATTAATAAGAGCGTGCGCGAATATAAGTCTGTCTCGCGGCGCAAGACTTTTTTCAAGATACTGATTATTTTACTTATTAGATTTCTCAGAACTCTAAACTCTCTCGCACTCTTAACAATAAAAAAACTGTACCTAGCGAAGTATTCTATGCTACATTAGTAACTTACCACGAGTAAACTCGTTTGCTTCTTGTTGTATATATCTCACGTGCTTGTCCTCTGATGTCCCCGGGGGCATGCCTATGGGACGCCGAAAGACGCCTTTTCTGTCGACGAACAGGGAACATTATTATAGGGACTCGTCTCACTCACCAACCATTCAGCTACCAGATAATTAGAATGACTTCACTTCAGGTAGGGGTGCAGGCTGCGTCGCACTGGTTCATTTCTCTGGCGCGGAACATATGACGGAGGATGTTTATGTCTAGAGTGGATTTATGAATAGTAAAAGAAAAAAAATAATATATAATTATAAGAGTTCACTTAGCTCTATTGGATAATTTTGTATTAGGGCGGAAAAGCCGCAACTATAGAAAAGGGGAGTGGACGGATGGTGATTGTACGTAGTCGGATTTCTTATTAGTTATTTAGGACGGAGATTTCTATCAGGGGTGGAGTTCTTTTATTTAAATATCAGTATTTTGATTGAAATTAAAAAATTTTATCTTATATATAATAATATATATATAAATTTTTAACTTATATAGGATAATTTTCATTTTCGCACTATAGGGTGTGAGAGCACAACTATTAGTTTTGGCGAGAGATTAACATTTTTTGAAGGTGAGAAGCTGGAGAGGTGTGCATAGTATACACGTATGAAATAAAGAATTGTATAAAAGAAAATTTAAAAAAAGTACTTCCGAGACGAAAGTACTCTTGCTTAAAATAGAACACCAGTACTGTAAACGTTTGTCCTCTTTTTTTCATCAACTCGAGCCATTCTCCCTTCGCCCAGCATCTGATGGCCGCCGTTAGCGCCTACCTCAAGAGAAATTTAATAATCAAACAACGAGTTTGCTCTGCGCATCGACCCACCCCGTCCGGCTAGAAATAATTAAGCGTGACTCGACCAGTCTAGCGGTGGCGTGCCCGTCGTCAACCTTTATTTTAGTTATTTTGGTTCCTCGGTGAACTCGACTGTTAGTGTCAGCATAATTTATGGAGCACCCAGGGCCTTATGAAATTAAAAAAACAATATTAATAGTTATAATAATTAAGTCTTATTATTGAAATATTTTTCATTTTTCGTAAAAGAGTGGGGCACGACTTTAGTTTTTGCGGGAATGAGCTTTATTTCAGATATAACCAGACTCTTACGTACTTCAATAATGTTTTAAATACGTTAAAAAATATATAAAGAAAACTTAAAAAAAAATACTCCGAAAAGCGTTAAGAGATTTCTAATAATAGAGAAACAACCACCACACGTAATGCTTTTATCGTTGCCATTATTATTTTCTCGACTTGCCGTGTTCTACCTGTAAAATCCAACGAGCGCCAGTGTGCCGAGGCGCCTTTATCTTAAGAGAGAAATTAATTAAAACACGTCCGCTCGGCACTGCTTTCAAAATAAACTGATTCGCATTTAGAGAGGAGGCGCCATTAGTTTTTGACGGGAAAGAATTTATAAATATATTTATGAAAATAAAGAGAAAATATAAAATAAATTCAAACTTATATGAATAATTTAAATTTCGCACTTAGGGTGCGGAGCCGACTTCATAAATCCAGTAAAGTAAAGTATAACAGAGTAAAAATCTTTACTTAAATAAATTTTTCAAATCTAAACCATTTTGAACTTAGGGTGTGTAAATCCGCGAGACGAACTATTCCTAACAACTAGAACACAACCACGTAATGCTCTTTTACTCCGTTCCTTTTTTATTACTAGCTTTGCGGGCTTACTAGCACTTTAATCCAATAATCTATATGGCTGACCGAACGCTTTCTAAGCAGAGCTTATAAAAAACACGCGATCAGCAAACTGCTATCCAAAATAAACTGGAACTCGCCTCGCTATGGAGTCGGCGCCTATTAGATTTTTGGCGGGAAACGAATTTATTCGAATATAAAAATGGAAATTTTCAAAAATTTATCTATTATCAAAATTTACTATAATTTGATAACTTTCATTCATCGACACTTGGTGGCGCGTTCTTTAGTTTCCTTAGGAGGAAAACGCGTGAAACGACTTTTTTCTGGTTAACTGACCATTTTCACTTAAATAAGTTTTTAAATTCTAAATTCTAAAACAAAATATTAAAAAAAAACTGTACCCTTGATACGTCACGACGAAGGCAGCGCTTTGCGCTTAATTTAGGATCTAATAAAGCACGTCACACAGACGACGCGATCCAACTCTGAGCCTTACCAGTTTAGTTTGCTGGCCTGCGCGCTTTTAGTTTATGGCGGGAATCGACTTTTTTTGCCATCTAATTTCTGCGAATAACGCAGCCAAATCTTTTAACTTCTTGTCCTGTTTCACTCTTCAGCAAGTAAATGTCATTTTTATTTTTATAAATTTTAAATTTACTTACTTACCGAAGGAAATATTTTGGTTGCCGCATATATGTTTTATTTTAATATTTAGAGTTTACTTAAAATATTATTTAGTTAACAACAAACAAATCTCCAAAACCATCCCTCACTTTAACAGATCGAAACTCCTTCAAACAAACTTATCCGCGAAGCACGAAAGATCTTTCCGTAAATTAATAGAACAATAGCCTCAGACGTAACATAATCTCGTGTTCTCTTTTTTTCTCACAACAGACTATTAACCTTCTCCATATCCATTACTTCATCTTCACGCGGCCTCAGCACATTAAGACCGAGTCTTTCTCGCAGATAATTGAGAGTAATTTACAAACACAGTCACGTCTCAGGTACATGCTTCTTATAATAATAAAAATTGTACTCTTCATATTAATATTTTACTTTATCGGATGAAATATACTAGCCTCTTGTAATTAATCATACGGTACTATTAAATGGGATCTCTTCAGATATGATGTGAAGAAATTGATTAGTTAATAGAATAAGGTAGAAAGCGTGGCAGAATTCAAAAATTATAAGTCAAAATTGATTAGAAAGAAGAAAATAATTACGAAATCATTTAAAAAAAAAAAAAAATATACAGATATATAAAAAATATAAATTACATGACATAATAGATATTAATAATATATATTATCAGAGGACGACGGCGCCGACGACATTATAAATATTATAGTATTTTCCATCAAACGAAATATATAATAATAACTATTAACTAAAAAGAAATTATACTAAAAAAAACCATTACCGTATTCAGTAGCTCACTATAAATGGCAGAAGCCATTTATGCAATAACCTTCGAAAGACACGAACGTCGATGCGAAGCACTTTCTATGAAGAAAGAAAGAGAAGGATTAATAAAAACAAACAGTGCCTGCAACAAAAAACCAAATCGAAAACAAAAGACAAAACAAACAATGAGCCATACATTATCCATTTTATACCAGAAAAGCAAAACATCTCAAATCGATCGACTCATAGCCCAGATTCAAGCGATTCACAAAACGAAGAACGAAAATGAGAAAAGACAAAAATCCGATATAGAAGAGATAAAAGAACTCGAGAATGAAATATATATTATATATATAAATATAAAGAATAAGAATATTATATACAATCACATTCTTAAAAAAACATTTTTATATAAAATCTTACTTTATTATGCCTGCAAACTATTTTAATTTATTCGCAATATGAGGGCGGCGGACAGCGCCTACACAATTCATCTTAGTCTATTTATCAGAATAGGAGAACAGACTGTTGTATTATATATTATAAACAGTTTAATAAAAATTAGTTAAAACTTACCCATTTCGTGGCTTCGGTTCGACGAGCCTGTTGCACTTCACATGTGTCCGACGACAGAGGAGATCTACCCATTGTAAATCGGATGCCCGCTCGAGCTCGGTCTGGCATTCAAGTCGACCAACGAACGTAATGGGAACGCCTTACGTCCTTCGTCCATCTGTTTATACTGGCTCGAATCAGACTTTTTCTTCAATCTAACCATAAACCGCGTTCGCTCAGTACCGCTTCCATAATATGCTTTAATATGTTAATAATAATTTTCCGGTTAATCAATCAATTTATTAATCTAATATCGAAAAGAAAGTTTTAAAAAAAAAACTTTACCATGCCAAATATTTAACCATAAATCGAACGCAACGAACGTAATCGTGCACATTAGTTAGTTCTCACAGGTGGCTTCTACACTTCGAAATCAAAGCGAAAAAAAAAAAAATCAGTACAATGGACATCGCACGTTCGCCGCTTTCTTGGAAGCAGAACGAATTACTGAAACAGCACGATCCACTCACAGCCAGCAGCTTCCGAAAACTAAGAACTGACACGCTACGTTGGCTACTTTTCCGAGAAAACTCGTCTCTCCTCTGCCGACTGCTTTAAGAGGTGGCGGTGTCCGTGTATATATCTCACTCGCATAACGGGACTGTTGGGCGAACAAACTCCTGGTAGTTTAAGAACAAAAGAAAGGTCAAAGATAGACCCCAATACGGGACTGGATAATAAAGGATTATCAAGACTTTTAATAGGTGAAGTCGACATTCAATTAATCTTAGCACTCATCTCCAAAAAAGAATCGCGATCTGCATAAAATAAAATCACATTTTTTGTATGTTCGTAAAGGAACACGTGCTGGCTACTTACAGAGGCATCTTGTCGGTTAACAGTCGGCTGTCAGACTACTTTCTCTCCTACAACGTGTATTGTAATCGAGCCACTGCCGGCGCGTACAAGTACGGGCTCTCGCGTGTTCGACCTTTCCCAAACTATCAGATCTTTTTCAATAAACGGACGTTATCTCATTCACCACTATAGACACTTTTTATCACCTAGTACATGCAACATATTTTACAAGAGCAACACCCTTATCCGCTTATAGTGGGTGGTACCGGTGGACCCATCCGTTGGCGACAGTCCGGACGTGGCCTTATTCGGTCACAGCTCAACAGCTCTACATCAGGCTTACAGGCTGGCGACAGCGTGCTATCATGCGCACATGCGTCGGGCACTGTAGGCTATTGACGATCGCACACTCACGAGCGCACTCGCTCTTCAACCAAGGTTCTTCGAAGCGCGCTAGCGTCAACTCCCGCTGAAGACATCGTCCAAACAGGGCCCCATGAATGCGGCCACGATACAGAACCACGTGAAAGGGGAGGATGGAATGACGCCTCCTTCTCCCTTCGTCCGCATTCCTCGATGGTTACGTGACCGACACTCGACTTTCTACTCCCGATTCGTCGATAACAGCAGGTAGAAGTTTATACATAATTACCTAATATAATTCGCCTAACATAGTTTACACTCGTATCTATACCAGAAATAATTGTTTTAGTATAGCTGACGTGATGATATTCGTTTATAATAGAATGTGTTAAGATACTAAACTGCTGTAATGTGAGTTAACTATGATTAAAAACTTTACTTACCACAGAAAAGCGCGACGACATTTCCTAAACGTAGGCAAGACACCAGGAGCAGTTAACCTGATCAGCATTGACAACTGTTTTAGGTTCCACACTCACGTCTATCGATTTTTAGTACTCACACACAGTCCGACAAATCACATCATGATATATCATCCAGTAGTGATAAGTTTTTTTTATTATAGACATACTCTTTGTCAAATTTTAATTCTTTCACGGTAATTCAGTGTGCTCAAGTACTGTCTGTTATAGTATATGTTGATCGTGACGTAAATTACACTCTATTTTACGAGTTGGAGAGAATTGGATGATTCTGTATGAAAAGAAAGAATAGACTACGACTGAATAAATTTCAAATTTTTTGGCACTCTGTTTTCAATCATCAGAAAATCTTAAAAGAAATGTTTTCGTAATTAACGCATTTCCTGTGTCCTACATTGCATATACTTTCAAATTATATTGGAAATATGAGGCGTCGATTTATTTGGCACATTCAACCAGGAATTTAGGCTGGTTCGCAATCTTTTAAATATTCCATATTTTTTCTTCTAGTATGTAATTAAGGTATAAAAGCAATAATAAATACATATATGTATCCATGTATATAAAGTGTTACAATTAGAATCATTTTTAAACATCTTAAAATAACTTCCCGCGAAGAAATCTTTTAAAAAATACTAATACCACGAGACGCAAGACTTTTTTAAAATAGAATGCCAGTTCGTTTCAAGCTCTGTGGTCGCCTGAAGCGCCTTTCTTTGAGAAAGATTATAAAAACGATCCGTCTCAGCACGGCTCTAAAAACGTTAATAAGTAATTTAATTATATAAAATTCTTTTAAAGATCGAGATTGAAATTGGCGCGAAAAATTTAAAAATTATCAGTCGAGTTAATCTTCTTCAAGGAGTTCTCCCATCGCCCTCATGAAGCGCGATGACTAAGCAAGGGCGAATTCCGAAGAAGAGGAGTCGGCTCGCAACAGACATGCAGACACCGACATGTAGACACCGACATGTAGACACCGACATGTAGACAGACATGTAGACACTGACATGTAGACACCGACATGTAGACAGACATGTAGACACCGACATGTAGACACCGACATGTAGACACCGACATGTAGACACCGACATGTAGACACCAACATGTAGACCCAAACATGTAGACAGACATGTAGACACCGACATGTAGACACGACCATGTGACACCGGACATGTAGACACCGACATGTGCAAGACAGACATGTAGACACACACATGTAGACACCGCATATAGACACCACATGTAGGCCACCGACATGTAGGACGCCGGACATGTTAGCCGAATTAGTAGACACCGACTGTAGACACGACATTAGAACGACATGTAGACAGACATATTAGCACGACCCATTTTGAAGATCGAAATATATTTTTCGGAAAAAAGCAGTAAGATTATTATAATTATCAATATATTAAATAATAACTATATTTATACTTGAATTATTTTAAATCCTAAACTCACTCACAGAGAGGAGCACCAGTTTTAAATAAAAACAAAAATTAACGAGACGAAAGATTTCCTTAACAAAGAATTGCCACGACCACGTAAAATCCGTTTAGCGTTTTTTTCTTACCGGCGCTAGTCTCTCCTTTGTTCAGCTTCCTTGTGTCGGCCGTCCCCCTAAGCGCCTGTTCTTGCAGAGAGGAATTAGTAAAAACACGTTCCGCTAGCACCGCTCTCTAAAAAATACAACTGCCTCCTCTACTTTGGAATTTTAGCCTTCTGCTGTAGATATATCGCGCTTCACTGGGCGATGAGAGAAACACTCATTGAAAATGATTGATCGACTGAAATTTTCAAATTTTTTTCTTCTACATTTCCTATCACGATCTTTAAAAGAAATTATTTGTAATTAAACATCTTAAGTCCCGCACAACATTTTCATTTTTGAGTTATTTTTTATTATTTAATCAATAATAATAATAATAATACAATAATAATAATAATTTAATATTATAATAATATAAAAATAATATACTAATAATAATAAATTTAATAACTATCATAATAGCTTTTTATATTCATTTTAAATCAAAATCATAACAGTCTTTTAAAAAAATCATGACACGTACATCAGTAATATGGAATGCAAGACAAACCGTCTCCTTTTTTTTCTAACCGCGCCTTCCCCCTTCGTTCAGCATCCTGTGGACCGCCGAAGCGCTTTTCTTGAGAGAGAATTATAAAACTCGTCCGCTCAGCACCGCTTCCAAAATAAACTGACTCATCTTCTTCGGAATTCGTCCTTGCTTAGTCATCGCGCTTCAAGAGGGCGCTGGGCGAACTGGTTGAAGAAGATTGACTCGACTGATAATTTTCAATTTTTTTTCTCGCCAATTTCAATCACGATCTTTAAAAAAAATATTTTTATATAAATTTACTTATTACTGCATAATTTTCATTTTTGCATATAGTGTGGCGGGGCTCCTTTCTCGAGAGAGAATTATAAAACACGTCCGCTAAGCACCGCTTCCAAAATTTGATTACTAATAATAATAGATTAACTTAAATAATTTTTAAATCTAAAATTTAAGAGAAGCTTTTAAAAAAACTCACCCGAGGAGAAGATTTCCTAAAATTGAACGACACGACATAATCGTTGCCTTTTTTTTCTCACCGCGCCTTCTCCCTTCGTCCAGCATCATATAGGCCGCCGAAGCGCCATTCTTCAGAGATAATTGTAAAACACGTCCGCTCTCCACCACTTCCAAACTAAACTGACTCGCATTTAGGACGGCGGCGCGCATTTAGTTTTGGCGGGAAACGAATTTTTTCAATATTTATTAAATTAAAAAAAAGTGTATATATATATATACATTTACTTACTATAGGAAAATTTCCGTTTCGCACTTAGGGTGGCGGCGCGCTTTTAATTTTATGCGGAAAACAACTTTTTTTTCAAGATTTAGCAAGCGCCTTTAGTTTTGGGTTGGAAACGACTTTTTGCAAGGTAACATATTATACTTAAATAATTTTTAAATCTAAATTCAAAGAGAAACTTAAAAAAAACTTACCCGAGGCAAAGATTTCCTAAAATAGAACACCACGACGTATCGTTGCTTTTTTTTCTCACCGCGCCTTCTCCTTTCGTCCAGCATCATAATGGCCGCCGAAACGCCATTCTTCAGAGAGAATTATAAAACACGTCCGCTCACTACCACTTCCAAAGTAAACTGACTCGCATTTAGGGCGGCGGCGCGCATATAGTTTTTGGCGGGAAACGACTTTTTTCAACGTTTATGAAATTAAATATAATATATATATATATATATATGTAAATTTACTAACTATAGGAAAATTTACTTTTCTCTCAAAGGGCGGCGACGCGCCTTTAGTTTTATGGCGGAAAACGGCTTTTTTTTCAAGGCTTATGAAGAGCCTTTACTTTTTAGCGGGAAGCAACTTTTTTTTAAGAAAATAGTTTTCACTTAAATAATTTTTAAAGCTACATTCTACAAGAAACTTTAAAAAAAACTTACCCGAGGAAAAATTTTCCTAAAATAGGCGGCGCGCTTTTAATTTTATGCGGAAAACAACTTTTTTTTCAAGATTTAGCAAGCGCCTTTAGTTTTGGGTTGGAAACGACTTTTTGCAAGGTAACATATTATACCTAAATAATTTTTAAATCTAAATTCAAAGAAAAACTTAAAAAAAACTTACCCGAGGCAAAGATTTCCTAAAATAGAAATCCACGACGTATCGTTGCTTTTTTTTCTCACCGCGCCTTCTCCTTTCGTCCAGCATCCTAATGGCCGCCGAAACGCCATTCTTCAGAGAGAATTATAAAACACGTCCGCTCAGCACCGCTTCCAAAAGAAACTGACTCGTCTTCTTCGGAATTCGTCTTTTTCATGGTATTCGCGTTTCATGAGGACGATGGGTGAACTCGTTAAAGAAGATAGACTCGACTAATAATTTTCAATTTTTTCTTCGCGCCAATTTCAATCACAATCTTTAAAAAAAATTTACATAAATTTACTTATTACCGTATCATTTTCATTTTTGAATTTGAGGCTGCGGCGCGCCTTTCATTAATTATTTGTCAGTAAAAGACTTTCATAACATTTATAAAATTATTTACAACCTTACCTTGTTGGTGCTCCGTTAGCGAATCTATTTCACGACCGTTCGACGATGACGCCGCATCCCCGTGGTTTGGAAGCGCGTGCGCGTCTCGCATTTCAGAGTACGCCACGACGTAATAGGCGCCTTCTCCCTTAGTCCAGCAGAGTTTCTTTCACGACCGATCGTTCGACGATGACTCGGCATCCCCGATATTCGGAAGGGCGAGTGAGTCTCGCGTTTCGCAGTATGCCATGACATAATGGGCTTACCTAAATTATTTTAAGTCTAAAATTAGGAGAAACTTTTTAAAAACACTTACCCGAGGCGAAGACTTCCTAAAATATTACGCCGCGACGAAATGGGTGTGATCGCTATTCTTTTTTTCATCGAGACTTTTCCATTCTTCCATCATCCCATGGGCAGCCGAAGCGCCTTTCTCAAAAGAGAATTATAAAACACGTCCGCACAGCACCGCTTCCAAAATACACTGACTCATCTTCTTCGGAATTCGCCCTTAGTCATCGCGCTTCACGAGGGCGATGGGCGAACTCGTTGAAGAAGATAGGATCGATTGATAATTTTCAATTTTCCTTGGTGCCTTTCTCAATCACAATCTTTTAAAAAAATGATATAAATTAACTTATTACAGCATAATTTTAATTTTAAATATGAGGGAGAGGCGACACCCGCCATGAAATAATTTTTTTCAGTACAACGACTTTTACTACTAAACAATTACAAAAAATTGAAATTATTTAAAAACCCTTTAACCGTTTCGGTCGCTCCTTCACGGGAGTCTCTTTTCACGGGAAACCCGATCGACGGACGAGGGTTATTTCCTCGTTATTCGGCAAGCGGCGAACGTCCATTCGTCCCAACATCAATGGGCACGCCCCGAAAGCGCACTTTCTTGAGAGAGGAGGAATTTAACAAAACACGTCCACACATATCAGCCCCACTCCGAAACAACTAACCCACCAACTCATCTTCTTCTTTCTTTTCGGAAAAATTCGGCCCTCCGGTTAGTCGTCGCGTTCACGAGGAGCGATGAGCGGGAACTCGTGACAAGGAAATAGGGAACTCGACTGATAAGTCAATTTTTATGCCCGGCAATTTTTCAATCAATCTTTTAAACAAAAAAATATAATTGTATAAAATTGACATTATTACTGGGCATATTTTCAGTGAAAAGAAAATACTTCTACTACTTTCTCGAGAAAAAGAATTATAGTTTTTATATTTATCCCTCAAGCACCATTTCCAAAATTGTTTTATTAATTAATACAACAGATTTTACTTAAATATTTTTTTCAAATCTTAAAATTTAAGAAACAACGTTAAAAAAAACAACACAAACACTCCACCCAAGGCGAAGATTTTCCTTTAAAAATGGAAATGCCACGGACGAAATCGTTGCTATTTATATATTCAACCGCGCCTTCTCCCATATAACGCTCCCCAACAATAACTCCTATTATGCCCGCTAAGAGAAAACACAGCGCCTTATCTTAAGCAAGAGAACTATAATGACCCACACCGAGGATCCAGCGCCTACCAGCACCGCATATCCAAACCAATAAACTGAATTTCTGCTCTCCTCTTTCGGAATGCTCCCCTCCACCGACTAATAAAAGCGTCACGTCCCGCCGGTTTGACCGAGGCGCGGCAATGAAGCAAAAAACTCGTCTGAAGAAGATCTTTAGACACGGACTATTGATAAGTTCATTCAACTCTTTTTTTTGCCCGCCAATTTCAATCACGATCTTTTAAAAAAATATAATATATCATTTTACATTATTTACTTGCAATAAATTTTCATTTAGAATATGGGAGGGCGGTTCAAAATAAATTGCCCGCGCCTTTCTGAGAGAGAATTTATAACAACACCCAACGTCCCGCTCAAGCACCGTTTTTCCAAAAATTTGTTTATTATTAAAGCATATATATACTTAATAATTTTTAAATCATTATCCAACTTAAGAGAACAATTTTTAAAAAACAAAACTTGGCACGAAGCAGAAAATTTTAACTAAAAAATAGAACCACCACGGGGACGAAAATCGTTTGCGATTTTTTCCACCCGCGTCTTCTCCATCGTCCACATCCTATGGCCGCTTGAAGTCGCCTTTACTGTGAGAGAGGAAATTATTCACTGACTTATCTTTGGGAATTTTGCTTATAGTTTCCAACGCGCTTCTTTCCAACTGAGGGGCGATGGGTATAAAGAAACTCGTTGGAGACAAGATACGAATCGGACTGAATAAAAAATTTTTCAACTTCTTTTTTCTCGAAGCCATCTATTGCCAAAAATCTTTCACAAAAAAAATATATGTCAATTTTACTAGCAAAACGAAGGATACCATAAAATCGGGGAGGCGTCATGGCTTTTTTCATTTGTTTTTTGTTTTTAAAAAAACGTTTTTATTAAACATTTTATTTTAAAATTATTTACAACCTTTTACCTTCGGTGGCTCTGTTCGGCGAGACTTCTTTTCACGGACGTTCGACCGGAACGCCTTCTCCCTTCGCCAGCATCCTATCGAACCGCTAAAGCGTTTTTTCTTCCAGAGAGAGTTAATAAAAAACACGATCCTTTCAAAGCACCGCTTCCAAAACAAACCGACTTCTTCTGTTCTTCGGGAATAGCCCTCATCTAACACCGCGTATTCACAGAGGCGAGGGAGCGAAAGCTACTTGAAGAAGGTAGACTAAAGAACTGGGCAAATTTTCAATACTCTCTTATTGTAGCGCTTAATTGCCAATTTCATCATACTCTTAATCACTATCTTTTAAAAAAAACTGTCAATATTAAATTACATTATTAAACACTTTAAATTTTTCATTTTTGATTATAAGGCGGCGGCGCGCCTTTCATTAGGTTTTTGTCGAATACTAGGTCGACATTTTTTATATAACCACTTATAAAAATAATAAACACCACCAACCTTACCGTCCATTCGCGATGCTCCAGTTCTAGTCTTCTATAATACAACGGAACCGTCGACGGGACGGCTTTTCTCCCTTCCGCCAGGAGCCCATTTCCCTCATGGAAACCCCCGAACTTCTCCCGCCTCCAAAACCTTACACTCTTGAAAGAAGACGGCAACGACGGAGAACGACCCCGACCAGAGAGAGGAACACACACCGACCACAACCACCCACAACCAAACCAACACCACACAATACACCACCAACACCAAAACCAAGAAACACACAACCCAACACAACACAACACATCCACCACAACACCACAACAACATACCAAACCCAGGGCACACCAACAAACACCAAACAAACACAAAACGGGAAAGAACAGAGGCGCAAACCTAGACAGAGAGAAGAGAGAACGAAGCAGAAGACGAGAAGTTATACACCAAACACGATGCCACTCAGCACAGGCTTCCGAAATAAAAACTGACAACTTCTTCGTTCGGAATTCGCGCCTCGTAGACACATACACAATCCCGCAGATATGGGGAATTCCATTTATCAGTTTCGTTATTCGTTTGGCCGGAGAGAAGAAAACGGCATGTACCAATTCAAACAAGAAAGATTGGTCCATCTCAAGAATTTTGTAACAACAAAAGCATGGGACAAATCTGAAGAGAGATTTTGAAGACGATCGCATAAACCCTTTTTATAATTAGAAAAAAAAGGAGAGCCAACGGAGGCCCGGCACACCGGGATCAAAGACACCGATCCCTAATCCACTACACACCTTCAACCCGTAGGAACGCAGAAATTAAAATTCAATGATGACAATAAAATATATATTTTTAAAAACTTTATTTCTTTTATTATTATATTAATATAAAAAAAGAATATGGTTTAAAATGAGTTAATAAAAGTGATCGAATCTACCAAATTATTTTAGTTATAAGAACGATGGAAAAGATAAACCTAGTGACTGACGCCACCGTCGCATCCGCCGCCGCCCTAAATTCAAATCAACAACGGGTTCCTACTAACAAGGATCACATTGAAGAAATAGACGACCTAATTAAAGAATATTCGAAATTTGTGCGAGGTGACGACTGTACAAAACGACAAAAAATCTTTGATTTAAAAAAAAACAATCGCCAAATTGATTTCAATAGTTTGTTTTTCTCGAATAATTGGAGGACGATAGAAAACGATGCCAATATAACTCATCGCGATGAAATCTATTGGAAGTACCTTTCTAAAGAACAACGTCGGGAAAGAGTGTGAAACGAGAGTGTTATCTTTTTTACAGACACGACACAGAGACAAAAAAAATTATTTTGGAAAATAAAATTCAGATTTTAAATTTAGCAGTAGAACGATCGTTGCTCATGTTGCGAGATAACGAAAGAGAAGGAAAATATTTTTCAGATTCTGAGAATGAAGAAGTGTTTCTCAATAACGTAAAAGAAAGAGGTTATTTTAAAAGAGAAAAACGCGATCTCGAAAAATCTTACCGAAACGCTGATATATTTAAGTCGTCTTTTTCAGACGAAATTTACGATCAAGAAGAAAAGGAAGACACATCTCTATATTTAATAATTCCAAGACCATCGGAATCGGAGAACATCGGCTGCGAATTTAATTTCAAAAACTTTACTGAGGAGGAATACGAAAAATTAAGCTCGGAAGAAAGGAAAAGAAGTATTAAGTTGAACAATATTCCAATCACTCGGAGTCAAATAATTCACAGTTGCCTTCGGGAAATTTCAACATCGTGTCGGTCCGAAAAACCCAACACAGAGCAAGCGATGGTAATAAACGTAGAAGAAAAAATTAGAAAAATGGCTTCACAATTGGTTAAGAAAGGAAATGATGGGAGTTGCGCGAAATACAGAGAGCATAACATAGTGAATATGTACACTGATTTGTTTATCTTTAACGCCGTCATGTTTTTGATAAATCCAAATTGCGATTTACTATCCACATCCCCTTTGAATTATTTTTCGCTCAAGCTATATTTTTTCCTTCTATCGTTCTACATTAATCCGAATGACTACGTTAAAGTGTTAAAGATATTCCAAAATTCCTGTATGGCTCAGCTGCTGAGGGACGACGTTCTTAAATGTTTATTTACTCGCATGGTGTTTAGTGAGGAGAATAACATTAATGGTTTTAAATTACTTGGAAAAAGGCCCCACGAAAATAATCTAGTGAAATCCCCAGTTTTCCCATTAATGAGCTCATCGATTTTCAATGCGTTAAAAAATAGCTTGAACGTAATCGATAAAGCGACTTCAACTCGTCCGAAAGAGGAAATGCGTCGGAAATGTTTGATAGTCATCGAAATCTTTCTCGGATTGGTCTACGGTCTCAATTGGAAAAGAATAAATGAATTATCCTACAACGACGTTTTCGATTTAATTTTAGGGGTACATTTTAAGGATAAATTGCCAGCACCGCACGTTCTCGGACTTCCCTCATCGATTTTATTTTTATTGGGAATAAATCCCGTGGTTGGTTATAAATTGAAAAGAAACGCTGGAGGTGAGCGTTCTGATACCGAGTGGAATAGTTTTCTTTCGCACGCGATAATTTCTGATAATAGCACCGACAGCTGCTGGTTTAATTTTTCCTTCGACGAAGGATTATTTCCTTCAGCGACGAAGTTTCAATCGGAACCAGTCGTATCGTCAAATTTTCAAGACCTGAGATTAATTTTAGAGGAATCGAAGTCTACCGTAAACTGGTTAAAAACTAAATTGTTACAAGAAAAAGGAGGCTTGTTCGTATTTCCTAAAGTGGAAAAAACGAATAAAACGTTAGAAAATAAGAAGGAATTTTTCGAAATCTACGCCCAACATTCACCATTCAATCTGCTGTCGTTCATGAAGAAAACCAAATACGGCGAGCGCAAATTTTGCAATATAGGTGATATGGCCCTGTTGGCGTTTTTAAAGCTGCTCATTTTATCCAAAAGCATAAATATGGAAAGTAAAGTGGACTTCATAAAGGCATCGAATGAGTTTAAAACGACCATTCAAGAAATTATAATGCGAGATATTTCAGATCACGGAATTCCTCACTTATCGTTCGACGAAACTCGGGAAGATTCAGCGGGAGGATCCTCGCCACCCAAAAGAGCTAAGTTAACGATGATAAGCAGAGGCCAAAAAAGGTCACGCTCTCGTACGCAAAGGAAGAACGATGAGAGAAAATCTGAAGCACCAGTGAAAGCGGTGGGAATTAGGGATTTAAAACACGAAATCGTTGATGTTTTGCAAAAATTAAATGACGATAGTTGGAATAAGGGGAAGAAAGATTATAATGACGTCCAGAAAAGATCGATTCAAATGCATCGGCGCATCGACTATTACGTTGATTTATTAAGGATGACATCGTTGAAATTCGTTTCCGCGACTTATCTTAAAATGTCGACGGGGAATTTTTTTCCTCGAGACTTTCTAGAAGATCAATTCACGAGCGAAATGAACAAAGTGAAGACTTTTTACTCGGATTTAACTTACGTACACGATGAATTGTATAGACCTCATTTTTATTTTTCACTAATTTAAAATGTATTTTTGTTAATAATATTGCAGAAATTTTGACATTTTTTGGTTATTTTAAATAAAACGTCAAAGAAAAGGTGTATATTTATTTCCCTTAATCTTACATTAAAACAATTCTTCAGATGACAAATTTTCTTTAAGAAAAAGAGAATGTTTTTTTAGTTTTTCAGGAAATATATAATAGCACACCACCTTATATATCTCCTCTCATCGTGCACCGCGTCGCGCGCGACGGGGATAGCGACTGGCTGCCACGAAATAAGAAACTCGATATTGATAAAATAATACCAGGTTTTCTAACATCGCCGTGTCTACTCGTCGCGCCTAATACTAGAATGGATTAAAAAAATTTAATTTTTAATTATCCAAGTCAAGCGCAATGACATCAACTGACCTACATACGATCGGTAAAAAAAATATCGAACTTCCGTTCGTGAACGGCGGTGTGTGAACGCGAGGCTTTTGACGACAGCGACTGGCCACGGCAAAATAAGAGACTCGAGATCGGTAAAGGAATTCGAGGTTTCGTAAACATCGCCGTGTCTAGGTGTCGCGTCTAATATTAGGAGCGGAGCGCTTAAAAATTTAACGATTAGGTATCTATGTCGCGCGCGACGACATTGACTGACCTACGTACGATCGATAAAAGACTTGGATGAAGATTACGTTCGTAAAAAGCGCGCGCAACGAAGCCCGCCGTCGTAAAAAAAAACAACAAGCGACGTATTACGTTTTAAAAATGATAAATATTAAAGGTTGATTCAAATGTTTCTTTTTCTTTTTAATGAATAAAATTACTTTTTTATTTTTTAATTATATAGAATAATAAATAAAATAATAAAGCATTAAAATTTTTGATATAAAAGAAGACATTTTCAGATATTTATCAGATACTGAAAATTAGTTCTACATAAACAATCAAACGCGATTGACGTATGAAGAAGCTAAGAACAATGGAAACTAAAATCAACTTGAGACACGCCTATACAATTGAGCTCCCCGAGAAAGGTAAATTCTCGGAAAAATCTGCGAACAACCCTTCGGAATTTACAGAAGATCACGCCAACCGTAATATCGACGACCGCGAGAAGAAAAAACTCTCGAACCCATCTGCGAACATCCTTTCAAAAATTACAAACGATTTCGCCAAGCGTATTAACGACGACCGCGAGCACGTTCCCTTGAAATGTATTTCCATCGCGAGGCAAGAGAACTCTGGAATTTTGAAAATTCATTCGAATGAATACGACAACAATTGTCCGGACGAAGGGCGAGCGAAAATAATTTATTCCTTAAAGTCGTTAGCAAATTTCCCCGATTTTACTCCCGTAGCCAATACCTGCGTGAAAATTGACAAAAGGCTCTGCTTGATGTTCAACGGAACCTATTTCTGGGAATTCGATTTTTTGAAAAAGAAAAGCAAACGCGCGGGTATTGAGGAAAAAACGTGCTATGGAAGAGGAAGTGGGGAGGGGCGAATGTTTTCGGATACCCTTCTGGCGAATTGGCTTAACGAATTGAAACCAAAAAAACTGAAACCGATCTTTGCGATTTCTAGGCTTCCAAACCGTTTTTGGAAAAAAATATGTTTATAACTGAAATCAGAAAGAGAAAGTACCGAAGAAGTTTTTTAACCAAATTAACAAACAAACCGAAATTGAAATTTTTCGAAGAGCCACCAGAAAAAAAAAAAATTAATTTCCATAAAAGCTCGTACCGGCTGCTCCTAAGCAAATTAGAAAGACTTTTTATCGCCCGTTGAAATTATTCAAAACCTAAGCCAGAAAATTATGAAAGGAACAAAACCGGCAACCAATACTTAGGTTTCTACTTTTTAAACGAAATAAGCAACCTCGAGGGTCATGAAAAGAATCGTGTTCATATCAAAGGTAGTAAGACAGAAATAACAACTAACCTCTTCCCTCTGTCTTGATTCCTCTACAGGTGCTACAACTACTATAATTAATTTAGAACAATTGCAGTAACTAGGACTAAACCTTTGACAATGCTCTTTATCCACCAATTCTATTATCCTTACACATTTTTAACACACACGAAATTAAACATACGGGCACAGCGCAATTGTTTTTTTATTTGTTTTTAAGTTTACAAATATATAAAATGATAAAGGAGAGAGCAAATGTCAATCTCAGTGTCCAGAGCGACTATGATGAGAGAGCAATTACTGAATGATCGAAAAATAAAAGACATTATTCCTTGCCTGATTGTTTGATAACAACAAAATTATTTCTATTTCTGTTCAGTACATGAAATAAATTAAGCAGAATACAAATAGACAACAACTTCCCACTAAAGAAAACACACTCCTAAACTCCTACACATTCAAAGATTATAAATTATTAGAGAGATTAAATGGATAAGACCAGTATTACACTGTCTGAATGCAACATTTCACAAGCAGATTTCTGGTAGGTTTATCGAACCACCTATACACCAAATGAAAGTATTGGATAGGATTCCACAAGAATTCTAGTTCACAACAGCAAAAATCAGAGATTATGAGTTCTTGACAAAAAAATATGACTATTAAGCACAACTGCCAATGTGTCGCGTGTCAGTCAAATTTATATTCGGAGAGAGCAGCCCGCTACGTTTCCGTTGGTTTATATTATCTATTGATTGATAATCATAGACTAATAGCAAAATTACTGAAAAAAAAAAGTAAAAGAAGTAGAAACAGTTAAGAAGCACAAAAATGGGACCTAAAGGACCATCTTACTAAATAATAAATATTCAATGAACCTCTAAAGATTTATTACACAAAACACACGGAATGAGAATGTACAGAAAACCTGGAAAATTACATACGCACACAAAGATAAAAAGTCAATTTAAAGGTTGGCTCTCAATATCAAAAGGAAGCCGAGTGTAATACGAAAGGCGAGCTAGATTCATATTAATGTTTACAACTCAGGTCGAGACATCATTAAAATCTTCCATGAATATTGGAAACAATAAGTAGGCCGAGTTGTTGTTAACCCAGGGTGACAAGCAATGAAAATGTACTTGGATAATAGCGCAAAGCGAGATACAAATCTCTCAAAAGTATTGTTCATCTTACACGATACTGACATAAAAATATAAGTTAAACAAAGTTGTCAAGCTCCAATATGCAAAAAATAATGAAAGTTGTCAGGCCCCAACCTCCAAAAATGTTCTAAAGATCCAGACTAAGTCTGATCATTGTTATGTGCTACATGACTTATATGACCATACTATTCACCATCAATTCCATAATGAGATATGTTTATAATTTCAGCATGATGATGATGATGATAATATAAAAATAAAAAAACATTAAAAATTCTGTTGACCAAAGTTGATATATATAATTTAGAAATTAAATGATTAAAATTTTTTTTAGTGAAAATTAACATTTTTTAACATTCCATTTTAGAAAATATTAGGGTACCTGATAGAATGAAAGCAGAATTCCCTATTATGACAATGAAACACCTTTCAAGTGCTATGATATGGGGTTGTTTCAGTTATTTTGGTTGTAGACCAATCTACCCGTAGAAAAAGACAAATTGAACTTTCAGTTCTAAACAAAAACAGGAAAATTCTTTTAAAATCTGGACACACACTTAGCTTTCACAAAACACATAGAAACATAACAACATACAGCAAACAGGAAACTAAACATACCCAAAATAAGGCGCACTAAAGGACTAAATCACAAATAACAAAATAACCTTTCCAATAATATAATTAATAAACAATTTCATTACTGACATCTAAATTTATATTTCAAAACACTCAAGTACAAATCAGTCGCGTCAAAGTCAATTTTTTTAGAGAGTAAACAATTTACAAAATTTCATTAAAGAGTGTGAAGTATTTAGTACTATGAACAAAATTTCAACGCTTTGAATTATGTATCATTTTAAAAAGTAAAAATATGAAAGTCTCAAATTTTATCAAAAAAATTATATACACACACTAAGTAAGTGGTTTACTACAAACATATAAAAATTCTATAAACTCCATTTTAAAAATAATGCAGTCAAAACCGCATGATACATAGTGAAACCTAAGGAAAATTCTAATTCTTTTTGGCATTACAAATAACATTAAAATTAAGGGGACTTTTAGAATTATAACAGGATACAAATCACAAACACGATTACAAAACAACATTCTGACGAATGACAAAACAAGAGAAATACTACGATGAAACACAACTGAGAGAGATGCTGAGACACTCCACACTATGTATCAAAACACAAAGTACCCTAACACCAGTCACACCACCTTCTCTAAAACCCTATTTATCACAAGCTTACACAAACTCTTATCATCTTCCTGGCCATTTCTTAGTTCACCAAAACAATTCTGAACATGAGTCCGCTCGAGCCAACCGATCTCATCTAACAACCAAAACAAATCACAGCACACTTACACTAAGTCACAAACAAACTATTAAGAAAACCATCACCAAACAACATAGTTACTACAAATAAACATAGCGAGCTGAATGGAACTACTCCCCCAAGAACTCAGTTTCAGTCATACCTTAGACTAAATTAAGATAGCACACCACCCATAATTTGCAACACGAATGGGAAAAGATTCAATCTTCACAGGCAAATTCGAGATGAGCAGCACAAATCACAAAGTGTCCATTAACACTTGTATCAACATTTCCTACCACCTGTCACTCAACCAGTGTCAAAAACCAGAGAAACACACTGAGTCACCTAGGTAGAATCAGTATGAAGGGAGCAACTGGTCAGCAATATTGGCCACTCTGAAGACGGAATGTGAGATCTGGACGAGAAGGATCTCACGGTCATTCACATGATATCACTAGAACAAAAAAATATTAATCCAACATTATCATCTCAGATCTTGATGATTTTTTTGGTGTTTAGGTTTATCTACAGCCAAAACCGCACTGGTTGCAAATCTCTCCAGGCTCGCTTACGATCGTGATAGCACTGGTATAGGGGACACATTTTGGGCGGAACAAAACACAACGCCCAATAAAAAAAATATGCCAGTTATTCATTTCCTTCTCACACGAGTGTGTGTAAAAGTATAACACATCCGTCTTATTTTACGCTGAATCATAGCGAAAGAGAATAAGGAATTTAAACTATATAAGTCAATAAGTCTAATAAATCTAAATAAAAACACGATTAACTTTAAGAAAATAATTAGTCGCTCGCCCCACCACTACGCCCACCGCCATGTGAGATTTGAAATCGACTAAAAATATATTGTTTTTCTAAAATTTGATCCATTAACACTCTTAAGAGAGAGTCAATAAAAACAATGGGTATAGACCATTTATGTATGCTAAACAGTCGAATACAAAATGTGATTCCAGTAAAAGCAATATTTAGGGACACACTTTTACAGTATTTCAAGAGGTAAATATTTGAGAACTAAATTAGGTATAGAACCGAGAAAATTTAGACGCTGAAAATGATTATCCATTTAAAATGAAAGATAATAAATTGTAGAAGTATCTAACGGGATAGAATTTTTTGATAATGAATAAGTGAGCGAAACATAACTGTTGTAGCAAAGCTTTTAACTTTAAGTGGCAAATCTCATTTTAAAAATAACATATAGAATGAACATTGCTTCAGAAAAATTAAAGCAAAGTAGAGACTGAGTTGACTCATTTGATTTTTAAAAAATTAACCAAATTTCTGGAAGAACGTGACAGGCCAATTAATTTACTTTGTAACAACACTAGATACACCTTGTTATTTCAATAATCTTAGATTTCTTCTGTTTTAAAAGCAAATTGGCACTTTGTGATTTTCCTTGATGTTTAAGATGATTCCCAATATCTCAAGATATTTGTTTGTCAAGAATGTCTGTCTATTTAAAATCTTCTATTTTCGTGATAGTAATAAACATTTCATAATATCCACTCGTAATACAAAAATGATAACTTTAAAATCATCAAACTTTTTATCGTAAGAGCTGATGAATGCCACCCATACTGTCATCATATTTACAAACACCATAGTGTCTCCGCATTTTATTGTTGTCTGTAGAGGCAAATCTTGAACCATATCTTTATATTTCTCAACTCTTTTATGATTCTCTGTGCCACTCCTATCATCAGCAAACTCACGTTTATAGTTAACTCTACCATTGCTGACTGGGATCTTACTGTGATGTTTTTTGGGTTCCCCCACAGAGATGAAAGAGCATTTGGAATCTGATTAGAGAGTCTTATCGCCTGGGTGCCAAAAAGTTTTCTTTCTCTTTTATTTCTTCACTAGAAGTATAAAAAAAACTAATTTTTACGTAGCAAAATTTTAAGTTTGCCAAAATTTCTATTACTATGGTCCTTGCACGGAGTTAAATATGAAACGACGAATATTTGAAAGGCCTGATAGGCTAGTCTTACTCCGGTCATCCTCTTCACACACATCCTCCCAAATTCACACACGAAACAACGTTTTTCCGAACGTCGGAGGAGTAGCACACACTCAAATGTTACCCCAAATCTTCATCCTCAAATCATCAGATACTTGCTAATAGACAAGTTATTTATCTTTCTAAGTTAAACGATATGTAAATAATTATATTGGTCCAAGCTCCCAACCATTATCTGATATTATATAAAATGTTGGGTCAATTCTCTATAAGGAACACTACACGAAACAGGCACTAGAGTAGGTATAAAAGTGTACACCATAGATGTACTTATGCTTTGCCGTATTGAGTAGACACACAAAAAACAAAAACTTTTATGGGAATAATTTCCGATCATATGCTGATTTCCTGTAGTAAGACTACAAAATGGGTAGTACAGTACATTGGGACACGTCCAAAATTGAAAACCTTGAGGGCTTCATCCTGGAGAATAAAAAGAAAAAATTTTTGTTAAAAAATAATTATTGCGTTATAAGACCAACTTTTAAAATATTTTGATAGAGGAACAGTTCATTTAACGTATAAACTATAATCTCTGGTGCTTGTTAACTCCGTCACTCACTGCTTTCACTCAGCAGACCGCCAAAAAAATTTTGAGAGTGTCTCGCGTTCTTGTGTATCACAACGAGAGGTGCTACTGTCCGAGCTGTACACCACTCGTTAAATGTAAACTTTCTGCTACATGTTATCGAGAGTTTATTATACAAGTCTTTATATTTCTTCCTTCACATCATTTCTCCAATTTTTTCATATTAATTTTATGCATACATACATTATCATTTCTCCAACACATTCATCACATTTTTAAATATGTATGTTTCTTACTAGATCGCTACTATTACGGACTTCCTAGAGCCAGATATTTGCAGTTAATTATGAACAAATACTGGCGAGAAATGTCTGCACAACACAAACAAGAATGTGAGTGCCCAATGTTCCAGCATAAGACATAAACTTTTGGTCCTGTGAGAGATCAGTGCAAATGATTAAAACCAATATGTGGGTTAAACGGATGCGCTTTGTATAGTGTGTCATACCAACACGTCTTCAAATCTCTATATAGAATAACGTACCTCTTTTGATAACCAGCTCCTTTTAACATGATTTAATGTCCTTAACACTTAAGGAATTCTTTCCTTTTTCCAGGACAAAACCCTACTTTGTCATCTCTTTCGGACAGAGAGAGGTTTATGTACAACCTTTTGTATCAATTTACAAGAAACCTCACTTTGAACAAGTGGAATGTTGGCAGGGATATCAGAAATGAGCCAAATCTTTTCTAAGGTTGTACGAGTCTTCTTTACCATTAATGTAGTTCGTCGTACGGAATGAACATAGCCATTAGGTTTAGAGATCAGAAAACTGGACAGAGTCACGGAAATTAATCAAGAACAAAATTCTTACTCCAGCTGTTGGTACACCAACATACCACATCAGAAAAAAAGATTATATTGACACAAGTGTGCATGGCTTGAATAGAAAGGTATACTTACACGTTGACAAACGATAGAATATATTAGTTACAGGACTTCCGTTTGTATTTATTACTCTATCATTTTTTATACTTCTTTTTAATAAATATATATTATTCAAATATAAAAGCTCTAAACACTTAAGTTATTACTAGGACTCTCTGTTGTTAATTTAACTTTAATTTTTTTAATTTTTTAATATCCATATATTAGCCGACTATCATGTATCCTTTTCATATGAGTTTGTTCTTCTCTATCATTTTTTCAATCATTTGTTTTTATTTAATTATCATTCTAGTAAAATAAAGGAAAAATTGTCGTATTAGGAACTCGTAGTCCGTGTTTTGTTAAAAAATACCAATATATAGTAAATTGAAATTTGCAAGTGAGAACAATAATAATTCTACATAATTGTCTTGAAAATAAAATAACACTAAAAAATATATATTCTCAGATACCAAAAATTAATATTGAAATAATTATACTCTTTCAATTTTTCTAGATGTTAGGATTAAGACATGAAACAAAATAGTCACATGAACGCATAATCTAATAATATTAAGGAAAAAATTATATATCTAATTTATAAGTAGAGACACAATAACCTAAGATGAAAAAATAGCACAATATCGAAGATTTATTTGGAATTAAAGAAAGGCATCATTGAAATAAAGTGCAATTTAGAAATCCTTTTTTAAAAGATAGTTCATTTTCTCGATATTTTTCAAGCTCATACTTCCTTTTGCAACTAACTTTTTATTCAAGCTTCAGCGGTGTTCTTGTGTGTGTGTATATTTTTGGTGTGAAGTGACTAAGGAATTTCACACATTCTCTTCCAGTTCCTCTTATATGTTCATGTTCTTCTCAAGTTTCTAAAACCTTATTTGCCTTTAGAGAAGATTGAAAGTCAAGTAATCCTTTATAAAACAAACTTTTAAGGATGAATGAGAATATGCTATATGATAGCCAACAGTGAGTCTAAGTGGGCTTAATAAGTCTGAGAGATCAAGGTAACAAAATGTAGAATGATCTTTCGGATCCCGCCAAATCATTATCACAACAATACCTCTTGACATAAAAACATGAAATTAGATTTAATAATCGAAACTATATTCATTGAGAGATAACACAAACAAACGGCTCTTTCAATAACATGTATCCACTAGTATCCATTTTTTGGTCTGTTCATCATTCACAGACAGCTTCCAGCCATTGGGGATCTATCTCAATAATTGAATGAGTGGCTTTGCGCTACGGGAGGAACTAACTTGTCATCTCCTTGAATTTAACTAATTAGCGAATATCTGATAACTAAACTCAGCGCTCCGC
>JABUQX010089175.1:25000-28810 GCA_015478945.1 Trachelipus rathkii | reverse complement strand
TTGAGAAGGGTTTCAAAGGTCTTAGATAGAATACAAGTGAGAGCTATAGGGCGATAGTTAGAAGGATCAGAGCGGCTTCCTTTTTTCGGAATCGGTTGGACATGTGCGTGCTTCCACACGAGGGAAAGTGTGTTGTATTGAGACATAGTGAATATAGTTGAAACGAGAGGAGGGGCCAGCACGGAAGCACACTCCCAAAACACGGGGAGGAATGCCATCCGGCCACCCGCCTTCCCAAACGTTTCCATAGATTGCAGGAAGCCCATGGCACCCGATCCAAAGTAATCACAGACAAGGTATAGGAGTCCTGAGGGGAAGGAGGAGGAGTAGATATGCCAGCATCGAAATCCAGGGTTGAATTAGAGCAAAACAGGAAGACCAAAGTTGGAGAATTAGCAACATAACCATCAGATCAAATAAGAAAAGGAAGGCAGATTTACAGAAGTTGTAGAGATGTTTTTGGCAAAGAGGCCAGAAAGAATTTGTCCAGTAGGAGACCAGGAGGTTAGCGGCACTTTCGCTTTGATAAAAGCCCGCTTTTGCTTCGTCGAAGAGTATCCCTGCAACGATTTCTAGCTGACTGAATTCGGCAAGAGTGATAGGAGAACGAGAATTTTCTCCACTCCCGATACGCACTGTCTCTAGCCTGAATGGCACAAGAACAAGTACGATCGAACCATGGATATGAGGAGAGAAAGATTTAGTCGAGAAGGAATGAACCTGCTCATCCCATTAGTGATTACAGCTCCCACCTTATCGGCAGAAGCTGAAGCGTCACCAGAGCCAAAGCAGTCATTCCAATTATAGTAGAAAGTGCCAGCAAGGGCCTCCCAATCGCCCGATCAAAGTGCCAGAAAAAACGCGTAGGGCAGGATGGAGCTTGTTGAGAGAAAGATTAAAAATTAAGAATATAGGTTGTGGTCAGATTACCAATATGGAGCGAAGGTGGTGTATTTAGAGAAGAAGGACTAGCGGTGAAACATAGGTCAAGTGCAGGGGTCGGCAACCTTTTGAGTCGGAAGAGTCAAAAATTACAATTTACAAAATTTCAAAGTTTTTAAAGAGCCACAAAATTTTTTCTTGCCAACAATAAATAGTACTCGCATAAATAAAGTTTTTTGATAAAAAAAAACTAATCTATTTATTCATAAGAAAAAATATCTATTTATTCATAAGAAAAAATATCTATTTATTCATATATAAGTAGTGTTTTTCACAACAAATTAGATAATATATATATGGCATTATTAGATAATTACTTATTATTTAAGTAAAAAATTAAAACAATTAAACATTTACTTACAACACTAACTTGTACTTTAATAACAAACAATTGAGCAAACAAATTCAATGGGAGCGATGGCTTTGCATGGTTATTCAAGTAGAAAATTTAAACTTTACTAAACAATGTAACTTGTACTTAAAATAAAAAAAAAACAATAACATACATTTGAGCAAACAAATTCAATGGGAGCGTTGGCTTTGCATGGTTTTAGAAAGTTTGGATAAATTTGGCTCATAACTTGTTGTTTTAAGTTTCAAACACGACTCTAAATTTTCATTTGTTAGTTGGCTTCTTACTTTACTTTTAATTATATTCATGCAAGAGAACGCTTGCTCGCACGAATATGTCGATCCGAAGATAGTCAGCACTCCAAATGCCAACTTCTTCACCTCACTGTAGCAATCTGGAAGACTATTCCATGCGTCGAATATAAGTGCCTCAACTCGCGGCATTTCTTTTAAAGCTGTCCACTTTTGTTGCGTTACGTACATACATTTCTGGACTTCCAACTCTTCCAACTTGCTTTTCAACTCTGTAAATTTTCCACTCCACAAAGCTTTACTTTTTAAATCGATCAATTGCATTTCTAGAGATCCAGTATCAATTCCAAATGGCTCAATGTGGATTTCGTTACTATTTGTGTTGAGAGGATTTACTATGAATGCTAGAGTGGTTTTGTTGGTTTTGAATTGCTCAAATCTGTCAGCAAATTCATCTTTAATTTTTTTATAACTGTGCTGAAGTAATTCGTGTCAACAGTTGCACTGGTTTTATCGCGATATTGCTTTAGAAATTGAAAATGAAGTAATTTACCGCTCTGAATATCTTCTGCAAAAAGAATTAATTTTTCTTCAAAACAAACCAATTCTTCTACCAAAACATAGGCTGGGTTTCCCTTTCCTTGCAGTTTTAGATTCAGCTCATTTAATTTCGCTGTGATATCCACCATAAAGTAAAATTTTTGCAACCATTTGTCGTTCTCTAATTCAGGGTGATTAATGCCTTTTTCATTTAGGAATGTATTTATTTCATTCAAGCACAAAGCAAAACGTTTCAACACCTTACCTTTGGAAAGCCATCGCACTTTATTGTGAAGAAGGAGGTCGGAATACTGAGTCTCCATTTCGTTTAAGAATTCTTTAAACTGACGATGGTAGAGTGCTTTTGACAAGATGCTGTTAACAATCTTGATTACCAAATTCATGACCTCAACTATTTCGGCCGGAAATGTTTGGGCACAAAGCGCTTCTTGGTGTATTATGCAGTGAAACGTAAGAATTTCGTGGTTTATTTTGCTCTGAAGAATCGTTGTTGCCCCTTTATTTTTTCCTGTCATACTTCTGGCTCCATCAGTTGCTATTGAAACGATTTTATTTAAATCGATCTTATTGTCTTCAAGGCATTTTTGCACGGCATTCGCTATATCTTCCCCTCTAGTTTGTCCCGAGAGCGGTAGCAATCCTAGAAGTTCTTCTTTTGGACCTTGGGAAGACATATACCTGACAAAAAGGGCAACTTGTGCCGTGTCTTTTATGTCGCAAGACTCATCTATAGCAAGTGATAAGGCAGAAGAAAGTTGAATATCTTCCACCTGCAAATATGTTACATTTGAAGACATTTTAGCTATTCTATCTTGTACTGTTTTAGCGGATAGTGGCAAATCTTTGATTTTTTTCAAGATTTCTGGTTTGTTTTTGAAATCACGAAACAGTTCTTCAGATGCACGTATGAAGCAATCTTTGACATACTCACCATCTGTGAATGGTTTGCCTTTTTTTTGCAATTTCTAGTGATACCGCGAAGCTTGCCAGATTAACATTACTTGTAGATTGCGTCCAGTTACTTAACATGGAACTTGATTGCTGTTTTTGTTTTTGGAGCTCGTCGACAGCTTTTTTTCGTTCTTCGCCGGCTGGATATTTACTAGCAAACTGAGTATGTTTTTTAGTGAAGTGTCTCTCTAAATTTGATTTCTTATTGTGTGCGAGTTTTTCGTGGCAAATGAGACAAGTCGGAAGGCCATCTGAGTTGCATATGAAAGCGAACGACTCCGTCCAATCCCGATTGAATTCTCGATGCTCTTCTTCAGTTCTTCTCTTTTTTTTGTAGATGCCATGCTTGCGGTGAAGCTGTAATAAAGAATTTTTAAAATTATTATTTAGGTATCCAAAACAGCAGATGACAAGTTTTGCAATTATTTACTAAGTCTTAGTAAATAATTGCAAAACTTGTCATCTGCTGTCATCGATTCAGAACGATCGATTTTTAAATGTTTTTTTTTTTTTTTTTTTTTTTTTTTTTTTTTTTTTTTTTTAAAAAAATAAATAATATTTGCGTATGGAACTAAAGAGCCGCAGCTTCACATCCAAAGAGCCGCATGTGGCTCGCGAGCCGCAGGTTGCCGACCCCTGCCCTAAGTGTAATTGAGGAATTGGTAGAAAAATAGGGAACGTTTTAAGGTTCACTCAACTCCAGTTGCCCAGATCGTTGAGAATACTAAATGATTCGGCCTCCTCCCACCTAAA
>JABUQX010089175.1:0-15000 GCA_015478945.1 Trachelipus rathkii | reverse complement strand
CCAAAAAGAGGGACAGGGAAGTTAGAGCGCTGCCTTTAGAGAGGGAGATTTGTAGTAAGTTTGTCTTTTTTAAAGCATCTGAATTAACAAGTTGAAGACGACCTCCCACCCTGAAATCTATCCAGCCATCAGCGAAGAAATAGAATCGGAAAGATTTAGACGAGAGGGGGCAATTCTAGAAGTTAAAAAAGAGGAAGCAGATTTGAAACAAGTTGAAGAATGAAGGGTCAAGTCATCGGCATATGAGTGGATCGAGTTAGATGTGCACAGTGCATTCTAGAAGATAATTAATGAAAAGCAAGAATAAAGTACGAGATAAGAGACAAAACCCTGAGGAACACACTATTGACAGAAAAAAGAAGAAGCCAATATTTGAGCGTTTTCAAAGAAAGCTAGACCATAAGTAAGCAAAGAGATAGAGGGGAAAAACAAAGGAGGGGAGCTTGGAATAGTGACTTCGTGCCATACCCGCGTCAATTGCTTGGATAGTTCAAACGCCACCCACCACAAGTCTCCTTCGTAGTTTCTAAGGACGAAAACCCTGAAATCGCGTTTGATAGGAAAGCTATATCTCCAGTAGACCTCAAGAAAAGCCGCAAGCTGCTACTGAACGATCGGAAAGAAGAGATGAAAATTCCAAGTGAATCTAAGAAATTCTAAGATTGAGACAGGGGTTTCCAAAGATTTATAGATAGAATACATGTGAGAGTCACACAGACATCTCCAGTCCATAACATAGCAGGCGGGATAGTTAGAAGGATTAAGAGCAGCTACTTTCTTCGAAATATGTTGGACATATGCGCGACTTCCAACCACTAACGGGAAAGTGCTAGTATTGAGCCATAGAGAATATAGTTGAACGAGAGGGAACCAGTACCGAACGAAGCGCGGGCACGTATCTTACAATACTAGTATTCAAACACATATTAAATTACTGTAATGTTATTTAAAAATTGTACTTTATACAATACATTTATCCCTTGTGTATTTAAATTACAACATCTAAACTGCTTTTACAGTACTTACACATACTGTCAACTTAAATACAAAAAGTCTTCCACGACAAAATCAATGAATTGACACACTTCTCCCATGCAAGATTGTTGAACGATGTCATTGATTGATGAATCAAAAGAATTATTCGCGTCATTCGATGCGAAGTTTTGATTTTTCTGTTTATCTTTCCAGAACAATTAGTGCTCTCCGGCTGCTAATATAGATATAATACTATATAACACCACTATATATATGGATATTAATATATATATATATATATCATTATATATATATATAGTATATATATATATATATATATAATATTACACTATATATATTATATATTTATTTAAGACTCATTCGCTCATTCGTATTTTGTATTTAAATACATTTGAAAAACTATATTTAATTTAGTATTTTACTCACAAACATCCTACTTCCATCGCCATCTTTCATCGAAGTATGTTAATATTTAGATACTTTAAAAATGTATTTAGTGCCCCAGCTCTGGCTCGTGGGACACTCCTTCAAAAATCATTGGGAGGAATCAATCCGGCTGCCACTCGCCTTCTAGCATTCATAGAATTCCAGAAACCCATACACCGATCAAAATATAAAATCATAGGGCAAAGCATAGGACACCTGAGAGGAGGAGGAAGCGAGGAGGAGGACGGAGGAGGGAAGGAGGAGGAGGAGGAGGGAGGAGGGAGGAGGAAGATTAATCCATAGTCGTCCAGGGGTGAGTTAGAGGAAAATAGAGGCCGAAGAGATTGGCCTTTTTCAGTTGCGAGTATTAGCAGTCAGAAACCAATCAGAACGAATAAGAAGTAGGAAAGACAGATTTACCAGAAAGTTGTTAGAGATATTTTTGGGCAAGAGGCCAGAAAGATTGTCAGGTAGGAGAACCAAGGAGGTCAGCGCCACTTTCATTTAATGAAAGTCCGCTTTTGTCTTCAAAGAGTATCCCCTGCAACGATTTCAGGCTGAATGAAAATTAGCAGAGTGATAGGATAACGAGATTTTGTGGGTTTAGTCTCCACTTTTGATTTCCCGCCCATCATATATATATATATAGTATACTATATAATATATATATAACTACTTATATATATATATCATATATATATTATATACTATTAATTAATATATATATATTATATATAATATATATATACTATAAGTATAATCACAGTATATTATATACTAATATATAATAATTATATATATAAATTTATACTATATATATATAATAAATATATAATATATATTATATAATATATATATATATATTATATATATACTATTAATTTAATTATATACTATATATTATATATATATATTATATATTACATACTATACCAATCATATACATAATACTCTATAATAGTATACTATATATATTATTATAATATATACTATCATAATATTAATATATCTACTATCTATATCAAAAATATATTTATAATACTATATAATAATATATATATATATAATATACTACTATATATATATATCAATATATTAATAGTATATATTATATTATATAATACATATAATATCAAGGGCGACTCCAATATAACCTTGTGCCTGCCTCGTCGCCCTATAGCACGACGTCATAACATTACTGAGCACGTATCAGACCGCGGCATCTCTTTTGCCAGATTTCATCTAATGTTACTTGATTAAAATTACTCTTTATTTGCACCCACGGGTAAGGTTGAGTCCAAATGAAGAAAGTATACATAATAAAATATAATAATAATATGTAAAATTGAAACAAAAAATGTAAGAAGCCAGTCATCCCCGCGATTTAAAAATTAACGCTATTTTTTCATCAATTTAAAAATGAGAACTGCTGTGCACTGTCTTGCGACATCGAAGTGACAAATAGCGAAGGATTGTTTGTCAAAGCTTATCTTACTCGATCAAACCACCACGCCATTCACTATGCCGGTTCGCCACACCTGCTGTGTGTGAATTCTGAGTATTAAAGTGTTTATATTGTTACCTGTTTGTGGTGTAATCAGTTTAATTAATCCCTCAGTTTGCATTCTCTTTATTTGTAGTAGATAATGGTGGAAAACTACTACGTTTGCAGTTCATTAGATATATACTTATATATATATATATATAGATATATATATAATTCATATATATATATATATAATATATATATATAGACAATAATTATATATATATATATATATATACATAATATATAATATATATACTATATAATATATATATATATATATATATTAATAAATATCTATTTTTTTAATGCGAACAAGGATGTACTTGCTTTCCTGCTTCAAGCAAATCAATACGTGGATATGTGTGGTTCAAGGCACATCGAATTTGCGCTTCAGCATCCAACCTGTTTCGAGCCTTTGATTTGATTACCAGTAGAGTCGGGAAACCACTTTTACAAAGGTAAGTTGATGAAAAACTAGCGAGAACCTTCAAGGCAAATGTACTCGTCTTTGGAAAATCGGAAATTATTTTTGCCCAGCAATTAGAGTTGCTGAACTGCAATTAGAAGTATATTTGCTGAAACTGCTGTTGTCCTGGAACTCCCCTTTGACTGCGGTGTTTGTTGATTATAGATTCCAAAATATATTTAATGTTTCATAATTGTATGTCCTTAATTACAATGAAGATCTTAGAAATAATCTAACATGAAGCAGAAATTGCTGGCAAGTTTAAATTGTGCATTCTCATTCGCTATAATGTTACTAATTTAATAATAATCATTTGAAAAATATAATACTTAATCGAACTCTATAAGTTCGAGGCTTGAACAAGTATGTTCCTTGTTATAATTTATCTTAATATAAGTGACAGTACTCTTCTGCCAAATAGTGGTTATACATTTTATCAATATCACAGATCGTAACCTAACATTCAAGTCGATATATTAGAATGTAGAAAAACATAGAAGAGTCTAGATAATACGAATTTTTCTAGAATTAGGAATTAGAATTAGAATTATAATTATAATTATTAATTATAATTTATAATTATATATAATTATAATATAATATAATAATAATAATAATAATATAATAATAAATAATAATATAATAATAAAATAATAATAATGAATAATAATAATAATAATGATAATGATAATGATAATGATAATGATAATGTAAAAGAATAATAATTATAACAAAATTAGTAAATCTTGAGAAAAACCAAAATATAACTAAAAATTGTTCAAATTATTCATCGCCTATTCTCAATACGTTATTCTTTGTTTTAAAAGCTAATAAAGCCTAAGAATAATAAACAATTACTTGTAACTATGCCAAAGTTGATTCTATCTGACCATCCTATTTTTTATTAGAGAATTATTAGTATACTAATTAAGATGAAAATTGGTCTCAAGCATAGTTTTTTTGACTAATTAAAGATATCTAACTGGTTTGGTCTAGGAATATAACAAGACAGACAGAATATTCATTCTGATGTTAGTTGTTATATTCCATTGATTTGATTAGTGTACTGGATTTTATCTAAATTATTAATTATTCTTATTATTATTTCCAAACCACATTGATCATGTATTATTATCTGACTAATCTATGTAAAGAGGGATTAATATGATTAATTTTATATATAGTATTATTTTTTATATATATTATTAACGGACTGCTATTTCGATATTAATTATTATACCTTTTATATTATTATTATTAAAATTTTAACTGTATTTCCATTATTCTATTTATTACTTTCTACTCTATTAACTATTACTTGCAAGATTATTATTATTGATATATTATTATTATTATTATTTATATTCTGCAATTTCATATTATTAAAAGAGGATATCTATTTCTAAAATTACTATTAGCCATATGCATTAGTATTACTTATTATTATTATCTCTAGGATATATTGGTATTAAATGCCCTCGTTTGATCCACATTCCAATACGCTATTAATCAGATGTGTTAGTTACATAAGATGTTAATTAGAATTGTGACTTTTTCGGTAGTAAAAGAGACAATTCGAGAATGCTTGACACAACCTACTATTTTGTAAATATTTAGATGATAACAGTATTTATTAGATTATAATCAATGCTACTTAATTCCATATTGTCAGATATAAAAAATTAGAGTGATTGTAACGATGCACGAAATGAATCACACTATAGAGTTGCGTGAATAGGAGGTAGTTCATATGAGTATAGGCAGTATAGGTTAGAGTATCAGTCTTGGATAGGCAAGAGCTTCTAATACAGTTGGATCACGCAGTGTGCCATGTAATTATATACAGTTACCTGAGATTCTTTCTTCTTGACAAGAGCCCCTAAAATCCTGACTATGGAGTTTAGTACATACATGGGTAAGTTTCCATCGAATGCACACAACCTATTAAATACCAATCTATTTATCCCACGATATGACGAATTTTCCTTTTGAAAGATAATATGGAAACGATAATATATATATGTTTCAGGACATCTTCAGCCTTAATAGTATGTTAATCAGTGGCTTGTAGAAGATTAGAGAACTCCTTACATACTACCGAATTTATACCGTACAAACATTACCGAGCAATAAACCAAGGTAAGTTATGATAAGCTCTTATGACGACTTATATCTATGTCTCTATAATAATTATACTAATAATCAAGTTGTATTGAATAATTAGAAAGGTAAGATTTTCCGGATTTCCTCGCCAATACATACTGAAGTTTGTATATCCTGGGATCAATTAGTCATCGCTTATATTACTAACTGCTTATAAACATTGTATATTGTTATATATTATATATTATGTCAGAGGAGTCGTTATCAGATTATAAGCTTGTTGGATACAGTTATTGCTCTATCATCGCATAATAGATTTAATACGTATTAAGTGTACTCTCTCAATTGTATTGATATGTGAAAATGAGGGATAGACATTAACGTATATTGAGCACCACATTGACTTAAAATAGGTATAAATATATAATTGTTTCAAAGTATACTGTTACAACCGTGATATTATAAGTAATACAAGATTACAGGTAAAATAAAATCCATAACATTAAATAGCTGAATAATTTCTCGACAAATTATATAAGTGATGATTCTGAAGGCATATTGTTTACTTCACATCACAAACCATTAATGATATTAGAGATTAGTAGTTAACTTAGTCTCAAAGTTATTTAAGATAGAGGTGTTGTTCAGTTCTACTACCTCCTCCACAATATGATATATGAGAATCCGTAGGATTAAAGATTGTTTATGATATATAAATTTCTACTTAGTTGACTTTCTGACTTAAATTCAGCCGCTGTGACATTAATAAGAACACACATACAACTGAAGTTACAATTCTAAACGTCGTTATCTAGTGATAAAGAATACATACTATATATTAATCTTTCCATACTTTTCTATTTTTAAGGGTTATTTCAGCCAGCAGAAATATAATTAGGTTTTATTAATGATATAACTATAAATTTATGTTTGTATTACAAGAATTGGACGATTTACAATAATATATGCTAAATTTTTAGATTTATGATAGTTTTCTAATTAATAATAAATATTATTACAATATCGAACTTAAAATCACACTTGAAATACTCTTCTTTAACAGCTTCCCACAAACCTAGTAACTGGGCATTTAGACATATCAAGGGAGTGTGGTAAACTCTCTTAATGATATATATTGTTCATACACGTAGGTCAATGCTATTCTGGAACACGAGGGCAATATTACAACACCTCCTCTAGAAGCGTACTCATCGCCACCTCACGCGGCACAGCGCATATCTTAGCTCGTCGCGTGAGCATCACTAATAGTGTAGCCATATAATAATAATAGGTGAGATGAATCAATAATAATAATAATAATAATAATAGATAAAATAATAATAATAATTAATATAAATTAAATTTAAATAAATTAATATAATATAATAATAATTAAAAATAATAATTATTAAATATTAAGATATAAATTAAAATTAAATAAATTTACAATAATCATTAAATATAAATTCATATAATAAATTATATATATTAGATAGTTTTAAAAATAAAAATTATATTTATATATAATTATAATAATAATAATAAATTATAAAATAAATTAATATTAAATAAATAATTTAAATAATTAATTAATAATTAAAATATAAATAATAAATATTATAAATTAATTAATAATAATTAATAATTAATAACTAATAATTATAAATATAATATAAATAAGTTAATAATTATAATAATAATAATTAAATTAATAATAATAATAATAAGTAATAAAAATAAATATAAATATATAAATTTAATAATGGTAATGACTAAATATATTCCTAAATAATACCATTAATCTGTGAACTGACTATAATATTAAATTTCTCTATACTTAATTATTAAAATTAATTTAAATAATAATAATAATAATATTAAATAATAATATAATTCAAGATAATGAGAGAAAGTTTTAATTTTTAACAGTAAAACAGAATATCATAAATATAATTTAAATAATAATATTATAAATAAAAAAATATAATATTATAATATTATAAATTATTAAATAAATAATAATGATTAAATTCATGAAAGTATTAAATGAAATATAAATAAGAATTAATAACAAGAAATAATATATAAAATAAATTATAATATAATTATAATAATAATAAATTAAAATATATAATATATTAATACATAAATAATATAATAAATAATTAATAATAATATAAATTAATAATAATTATATTAAATATATAATGAGTAAAAATAAAAATAAATTTATTAATAATAATAATAATTATAAATTAATAAAAATAATAATTATAAGAAGAATAATAAGAAATAATAATAATAATAATAATAATAATAATAATAAAATTAATAATTTCTCGTTAATATATAAAATCTATTAATTCTACACTTAAAGAGATAAAGAGCCTAATTTACATAATTAAATATATTAAAGAATAATAAATGAATAAATCATAAAAAGTAATAAATTAAATAAAAGTAAATAATGAAATTAATACAGAGTATTAAATAGAATAAATTAAATTTATATAAAATATTTAAAAATAATTTTATTAATAAATTATAAAATAATAATATTATATTATTAAATATTTTTTTAATAAAAATAATAATTATAAAATAATTATTAAATTAATGAATAATATAATAATAATTAAATAATTAATAATAATATAAATAAATATAATTAAATAATAATAATAATAATAATAAATAATAATAATAATAATGATATAATATTAATAAATAAATAATAATAATAATAATATAAATATAAGTAAAATAATATAATAATAAATAATAATATAATAATAATAATAATATGAATAAATAATTAAATAATAATAATAATAAATAATATAAATATAATAATGAAATATTAAGACAATTAATATATGAAAATAATTATTAACTCGTAATAATAACTATTTTAAATTTTAATATGAACTAATAATATGTTAAATATATAATCTTCATGATTGATATATATATTGTAATGTGATAACATACTAAAATAAAAAAGGTCACATTAAATAAAATAGTTTTGTTAATGATCTTTTATTTTCTTCTTTTCTTTTTAATTTGCACATTTATATTTTAAAATTTTTTTTTTTCCACTTTTCTATTAGCGCGACCTTTGTTACCGAAATATAATAATAATAAATTAATAATAATATAATATAATAATTAATTATTAATACATTATATATATATACCTTTAAATTAATTATATTTTATTTTACTATTAATTAACTTAATATCAACCAATTAAATTAATTGTGAAATAGTTAATAAATTAAAATAATAATAATAATAATATAATAATAATAATAATAATAATAAATTAAATAATTATATTAATAAAATTAATTAATAATATAATATATTATATAATAATAAATAATAAATAATATAATCATTAATAATAATAATAAATAATAATATATTATAAATAATAAAAGTAAATTAAATAATTATTTGGCTAAATAAAGTATCATAGTTTAAATATAATTAATTAATAATAATATAATAATTAATAATAATAATAATAAATATAATTAATATATAATATATAATTATATTAAAATGATTAAGAATTACATTTTAATTATTTAATATTGAAATATATTAATATTAAATAAACAATTAAATAAATTATAGATATAGATAGATATAATAGATAGATAAGATAAGATTTAAGCATATAGATAGTAATATGAGATATGATAGTAGTATATAGATATATAATAGTAATAAATTATAGAAAGTAGATATTAAATAGAAATTATAGATAGATACAAATTTTAAATAGATTGAAAAATAACTATATATATATATATAATATTTATATATATATATATTTATATATATATAATAATATAAATTATAGATATAATATTAAATATATATATATATATATATATATATATATTATATTATATATATATTATATAATAAATATATATATATATATATATAATTATATATTATTAATATATATTTAATATATATATATAATATATATATATATATATAATATATATATATATATATATATATTATATATTACTACTAATGTGGAAAAAGAGTTTTACGCTAAATGATAGCCTGAAAATATAAAATTAATAAAAAAATGATTCAATAATTAACAAGCTATTATACTTATAATACAATTGTATCTATATCAAAAGAGTCGCCAATAAGTAATATATGGAGGTGTAAGTTGGTCACTACAAGGTTCAGGCCGGTTGGCAAACTCTTGAACCTAAAATTTAGTTGGTTTGGCCCATGGGTTACCCCCCCGAAATTTTTAGACTCCACTAAAAAAAATTTTAAGTATCAAATCTGTTATAACATAAATGTTATTTAAGAATTTACTATAAATCAAAGAAAGAATAACAAATAAAACTATATAAAATTATATACAGTATATCTACAAGACATAGTCACACAGAAAACAACATCTATATATCAAAACAAATAACGAGTAAAAACACTATAAAAACAACAAAAAAATTTATGAAACACACCTAGTTTATAGAGAGAGAAAAATCACACTCTCATCTATAAAAAAAATTACAAGTTTATATATTTATGATCTTGAAGTAAGTGTGTTTCATCAGCGTAACTGTGGTAATTTCTCTATATAGTATATAAAACAAAATGAGACTAACAAGGAAGAATTTTACAGCTACTCTCAAAACAACACAGATAACCCACAAGAAGGCATGACACACACACCCTATCCTCCCACAACACACACCACACACAAACAGCAATAATTTGCACTCGCGAGACTTGTATTCTTCTCCTCTCTCTTCACTTACTTCACTCATCACTAGCACCAGCACACCACATACACACATCTTTACAAAACATCGTAAATCCAGACATATACGAGAAACACAAGGATCTATTTATATCAGAGACATTTGTTTTCACTTGTGGCTACATATTGATGTCTAATATCAACGGGAGAGAGTATGAGCCTATTTATATTGTGAAGTTCACATAAAATAAATATTATGTTTGTATTATATTTGATTACAATGATGTTAGATAATCATCTAATATAGCTAACCAAATGAATTAAGTTATATAATGCTAGAATGATTGATTGAGAAATTGATTTTTTTGCGGAAATTGAAATTGTCATCACAGCACAGGTCTCCCAATAAAAATAACTAGCAATAGTATATAATGGAACTAGTTCTTGTTCGTCACAGTCACCAATTTTCACTAAAGATTTAAATCTTGTTGCATAAACATCATGGCAATTATTTACCGTAGTATGTTAAAATGCTTCAGTATAAGAACGCTTTATTACTAACATTATGAGACTTCTGAAAATAACTCACTTGATGACCACATACTTAATGGTGAGAGTAATTAAGATATGAAAAGACTTATTAATTTTGAGACTTACTCCACTCCTCTACATGTAAATCGAACATCATTTGACAATAAAAATTGAGGATGTTAGTCATGTCGAACTTCGTGTCATCAACTCTACTATTACTCAGTGAGCTATTTAAAAAATATCCATAACATAATTCTACTTTAAGGCATTTGATTTTAGTAATTCATATAAATTCTTACTATTTTTTTTTAAGAATTTAATATTTTGTCCTTCCACTTATGCTACTTAATTATATAATATAGTATATATATATATATACATATACAATCTCACCTATATAAAATATACTTATTAATATATAACACCTAACTTATATGAATTATATATATATATAAATATTAATATCAATATTAATATATAATGGATATATAATTTATATTATATTATATTATATTATAAGATATATATTAATAATTTAATAGTATATATATATATATAGATAGTTTTCAAGTATATATATTAATATACAGTGTGAATATACTAGTAATATATATTATATCATATATATATATAATACTATTTAATAATATACAAATAAAAATATAATAACCTATATATATATAATAAATATACCTATTAGTAATGATACAAATATATTTTTGAGAAGTTATTATGGACCCTCACCCTCACGCGTAAAAAAAGCTACTGGATAGACGCCACTTGATATATATACATATATATATTATATAGAAAATATTATAACTAATTATATATAATATAAATAGGTATATATATATATTAAGTTCAATATATATATAAGTGCATGTACCTATCATATCAGATAAAGACCTTTCCCACATATATTCCATCTGGCATATACACTCAATATAGTTATTATTATATATATATCAAAGATAATTAATGATATAGTACTACATATATATATATATATATAATATATATATTAATTAACTTATAATATTATTACTAGAGTATATATATACTAACTATAATATGAGTATCATATATATATATATATATATATATAGATATATATATATATATATATACTTAATAATATATATAGTAAGTTATATTATTATATATATAGTATCTGAGATATATATTAATTTCTACTATATTATATGGACTAATATAATCCACAAATATATAACTAGCTAACCTTATTATAATAAATATATATATATATAATATATATTATATATTACATTACATTACTACTAAATATAATATATTAATTATTATTATATTAATAATAAATAAGTAATAAAAGTATCTATATATAAATAATATATATATATTATATAAACTATATATAACAATATAATCCACAACTATATACTACGTATTATTACTATAGATATAGTATATATATGATATAAGCAACTATATCACTCGATTTATATAATCATGTATTATAATTATAATGTACGGTCGTATATATCTCACAATATAATTACATCATACGTTAATTAATTATAATGTAATAATACTCCTAAGATATATATTATTGACACTCACGTAAGTAACCTTTATATATATACCTAAAGCTATACATGTAATCATACACTACTTAGATATTATACTCATTTATATATATATATATATAGCCTACCTACTATATAATCATATATAGTATCCTAAATATATATATATATACACATAAAAATCATGCCCTATATATAGTATAATATTAATATAATATTGTAGCAACAAGAACATTACTGCTGGTGAGACAAGGGTCAGAAGGTATATATAGCTACCCGAAGAACCACACCTAAAGAATGGAGCACATCAAATAAAAAGTTTGATTAAAATATCTAATGAGTCAATTCAATCTCACTATAGCTTAATCTACGTGACGGACAAGACAAAAAGAGATACACATATCAGAAGAGAGAGATTCATATTGACGCGCAAATTGAGAATCTACCTCAGAGATCATAATAATATGGTGACCCTATCAGTAATTATCACATTGAGGAAATGATATGCATGAATATATAAGTCTCAGCTTATATAATAGCATCATATATCAGTGTGATAAATATATATAGTATATGGAGAGTAAGAGAGAGATATGAAGGATGTGCCAGTTATAGAAATATACAGATACAGCATTCACACACGGTGTAGATGTAATTACAGATAGTCGATATATGTGATTAAAATGTATATCGTCACATTGAGAAATTAATAGTTTATGCAAATTAATCACAGAGTACGAGAGTGAAGAACAAATTGGTTGAGATATTGATATAGAGAGATATTATATATGAAGAAGAAGTTTTATAGACTAGTAAAGAAAAGCTAGTGAGTGTGTTAGTGCACATGTATATCGAAAATATGAGATGTGATTTTGAAAAACTGATCTCATATGTAACATTAAATATTAGGATGCTATAACAGTTTTAGAATAATAATTATATAAAGACAACATATTTAATATATATATGCTGATTATTAGATAATATGATGAAAAATTCTACACCCATATATTTTCTATAGTCAATTATAATATATATATTATATTATTAATTAATTATATTATTAATTATTATGGAAATAATTATGATGGTCCTAAATCATTATATCAATGTTATCTAGTTACAAATGTAATGATTGATTAATTAAAATTATCATTATTAATCTGATATTACTATATTATAGTCATATTTATTTATCAGCAGCTCGATTATATATTAATATCGTTTACTATCTCGATTAATAACTATAGAATATAATAACCACTCGTATTAGATCTAATAGAGTCGAATCAATTAAGATGCATTGAATTCTAAATAACTTTAAGGTCTAAAAATTATAATAAGAATAAGCTAGACATAACAATAGAGTGTATATATAAGAAGTATAATCATAATATATTAAATGTTATAAATTACTATTAATATATATATTATTCAATTTAATGTATTGAATAATTTAATATAATATTTAATTTATAATAGATAGATAGATTTATATATATATGATATAATAATATTATATAATTAATTATATTTATTTAATTATTGAGTCTATATAATAATTATTTAGATTGTATTATGTTAATTATTTAATAAAAAATAAAGATAGTTATAAAATTCACCATAATACATATTTGTGGATCTTTTCAGTTCAATAGTTAGGATTAACTGGTAATTTAATTCTTATTATACTTAACGAACTCGCTATGTATGTATAAGCTTTCGGTAGTACTGTCTATATACAAGTTATATATTATATATAATATATATATATATTATATAATATAGGGACATCGTAGTATATATATATATAATATATATATATATAAGGAATGAAGTGATAAACAAGTATAATATGATAGGTAAATATATAAGTATATAGTTAGTATATGAGTAATATATGAGTTACTTAGTACGCAATAGTATATCTATATATATAGGGCAAAAAGCTAAAGCGGTCAGTATAAGGGCTAAAAATGAGTATATATACCGAAGAAGGGTCTTAGATAGTATAGTATCAATAAACTAGTAGAAAGTAGAATAGAGTAGATAGGAATTAGAAGTAAATAAGAAAAACAAAGAAGTAAACTAGAGGTAGGTGACTCAGTAATAATATAATGGGGAAGTAATAGGTATATATAACTCACTATGAATATAAAGCTCATAGTATAGAAACGGTAAAATACCTCACGTCATATATATGACACATGCACACTTATTTGGATACCGATAAAATAAAACTACTGATAGTAATATAAGAATATGAGTGATCATATATATATATGAAGAGGTATAGTATATATATATTATATAATTGTGTAATGATGCTAAGGTAAGTTTTGAAACAAATTTATAAATATATAAATAATATATAAAGAATCACTCATATACCTATATATATAGTAAACTACTATGCAATGACGTATGATACCCTAACTACTATAGGTATGAAAAAGGTTAATATATATATATATTATATATATATAATAAGATAATATATATAGTAATGGTAGTGCTGGATGTAACCAAGGTAAACTAGTATATATATATTATAAACAGTATAAGTATAGTGTATATATATACTAGAGATAAGTAAGAAAAGACCTACAAA
>JABUQX010089174.1:17500-38407 GCA_015478945.1 Trachelipus rathkii | reverse complement strand
CAATACATCACCAAGAAAGCTCAGGACTTTAATATTTAATTATGAAAACTATTTGTTACATTATTTTGCAGATGCACTTGATTCAAGTACAATGCCATATATAACCAAAGAGATTATACACTTTTTACAAATTGACTAACCATTCACCAACACTGTCAATGTGCCAGTGCAATACAAATTGGAATGGTGGACAATTTGTATTGTAGATAAATTGAGCTTTTAATAGGTATAGGTATCTACCTAATCCAAATATTAGGGTTTTAATTATTAAATAAATTGATTCCACAAATTGAATGGACTATATTGTATATATTCCCTTATATTACTACATGCCAATATATATGACATGATCCAATATAATGCATTTGAGTATAATTGGTTCACAAGACTTGGTCTCGGAGAATATTATAACAAATTTATTTTAATTATCCTGTGACTGTTAATTTATTAAATATTCCTTAAAGCTTTTCTGAATCTTTACATTTTTATTTTCTCTTATGAAAATTAATATATTTGAAGACCTTGCATATATAACGGTATGTTGCAGATTATAGGATTGTTGCACAAGTCAAGTTACTTGCACATGCCTTTGCCCTCGTCAGTTCTTTAAACCTTAAATTTATTTAAAAAGTATGCAAGTACAAAAAACAAAAAAGAATAAAACATCAAGCACATGTTACTTATTTCTTGACTGGGCAAAATTTGGCATCTGGGACTCGGTACATCAATACAATATATATATATATATATATATATAATATTATATATACTAATATATAATTAATATATATATTAATATTATATATTTATATATATATAGTATATATATATATATTAATATATATATTATATATATGTATATATATATATTATAATATATATATATTATTATATATATTATAAATACTTTAACCAATTAAAATATAATTCCATAATTGTAATGGAACTATTGTGATGAGATAGTTTAATATGTTTTGCTTTAACATTGTTCATTTATAAATTTTATAAAATACATACTGAGAGCATCATAATTATGTTTCTTTGATCGAACTCTAAGGAATGTAAGATCATTGGTAGGATCTAAATCTCGTACGACACTTCGAGCTTTATCAGTCAGCCCACTTATTAATCCTGTGTACTGAATGGTTGTTGGATTGTCCAAAGTACTTTTAACTGGGACTCCTGCAAATATAAATAACACCTTAACGATTTTCTTTACTCTTTATTTTATGTAAAAATTTTGCATGAAAAAGATAGCTTAAGCAGAATCTATTATAGATATGCTTATTTAATTTCTAAAATTTTAAAACTTTTTATGTATTATTTTGTTTTTATATACCATATAGTTAGTATTAAAGATACATGATTTATGAATAGTTTCACTAAAACTAAATACATATCAAATTTTGAACAATTCAAGTTATTATTAATAACATACACAGTATGCATATGTATTAAAATATGATACATAAACAGTACAATTAAACACAAAACGTTGACCAATCTAGATTCCAATACTAAATATTGCTTCAGTACCTTAACTTCCATGCCTGACCTAAATCTTGCAGTGTTCCCCCCAACCCAATATTTTAATAATTTTTTAAGAGTACCATTGCCATGTAATCATATTTTATAATATATAGATATTAATTAATGGAATTATTTTAAATACAAATTCTCCCACTTACAATTTACTAAAAGTTCTACACCCTGATATTAAATAATTTCTTGAATACTAACGAGCTGCATTCTGCATTATAAAAAACATTTCCGAGACACCTTTATGAGACTGAATTCTTTTCAGTGTTTCTTCAACTGCGCCACTCCTAAGGAATAAAGTAATATATATATATAAATATGATAGATATTATATATATATATAGTAATATATATATATACATTAATTATATATATATATACATATATATTATATATACTCTCTATATATATATAGTTGAATGATTGTCGTCTGAAATGGACTTTTATTTACTTATTTATTGCTTTAAAATCTTTCTGTTAAAGTTATAAATTGAAAGAGTGTGCTGGATACCTAAAAAATATCTTAAGAGGACAGCAGAACTAGAACGATTAATATATATATATATTATATACAAATACAATTATATATTACTTATATATATATATATATATAATATATTATATTATATATATATAGTATTATATATATATATAATTATATAATATATATAACATTATTATTCATGATGTTTTGAATACTGAAATAACACCTATTTGATGCTAGAAAGCATCAAAAAGTTTAAAGAGAGCTCTATAGCTCTAAATAGCTGACCATCTTGATATTCCTTTCCAGATTGCAAATGAATAGCAGTTGCTTGAGAAAGTTTTTGGTATTATTTCAGTTATTTTATAATAACCAGTGTTTTAAGTAGGTCTAAATCAATGTTGTCTTTTGTAATATTCAATATCAGGCATTAGATTTTTCCCTTCAATATATATATGTTGATAATGTATGAAAAAATATAATCAAGTCTGGAAAAATATTTTATGGAGAGTTAGTAATTTGAAAAAGACTTAATATAAAGAGATTTAATATTTATGATAGCCATGCTCATGCTGTTAGCACTATTGTAGATCACACGATAAAATGAATATGTTTTTTTTAAACTGTTAAGAAAATGCTTCAAAGTGGATTTAAGTTGGAATAAAAGCAAAAGAAAAATTAAATATTTTGATTTTGAGATCTAATCAATGAAAATGAAAGTTATGCAAAAGAAATTCAATTCCTCCAAGCTACAAAGATGAAAATTTTGCAGTAGAAGCTATAGTAAAAAAAAAAGTTTACATTCATCACATTGTGTAGTAGAAGATGTGTTTAAGAGGGCTGCAGGTCAGGTGTTTAAAACAACTCTACATTATAAGCGAGTCATGGAGTCAACAAGTCAGAGTCGAAAATTCTGCAAGTGAGTCGACGAGTCAAATTCTGTGCAACTGAAATCACAGATCGAAAATGTTGTATGTAAGGGCAGTGAGTCAAAAAATTATAAACTATTATTATTATTATTATTATTATTTATTATTATTATTATTATTATATTGAAACTGAAGTAATTACACTGTTTAATTTTTATAATAAAGAATAATTTGCATTTATAATTACCGTTATTACATTTGTTTCTGAACTGAGAAATATATTTATTGGTCATTGTGTTTGCGCTGCATCTTTATGTCTTACGAACTTTACCCGTATAGCATTTGGAGATAAGATTCATTGAAAAGTAATATAGGAGATTAGAGTCATGGAAAAGTGGTATATTTTTTATCTCAAAGCAAGACACAAAAAAAAAAAAAAAATAGGTTGAAACAAAAAATGTTTTAGTAACTGATAAGCACTTAATCTAGTCATATCAAAATTTTTGAATTTGACTGCTGGAGTCAAGAGTCAAAATTTTTAAAAATTGGGGGTCAGAGTCAAAAATTTTTGTTTAAGAGAGTCGGAGTCGGAGTCGAAAATCCAAAGTTGAATTAAGAGTCTTGAGTCAAAAATTATTTTCAACTTGAAGCAGTTGGAGCTGAGGGTGAAGACAAGGGTACTAGGGTGAGAAGTAGAATAATAGATATATTATATATATATATATATATTATATTATATATAATATTATATATTATATATATATATATATATATATTATATATATATATATTAATATAATATATATTATATATATATAATTTAAATCTATTTAAGAAAAGAAAAAATTATTTACTTTACTTTTTTCCCCCTGTTTCCCCCTCTACAGAAGTGGTGACCAAATATGTTCACCACTGATAGCAGACTGCAAAATCTGATTAAAAAAGTATATCAAAGTTTTGTTAATGTTCAAATTAAAGTCAAAGGAAGTTAGGTAAAGAAGTTTGGTGTCAATTTTGTCTGGGAGTACCTTCCCGGACATTTCTACAGAAGGGGTCGAGGATGTATTATGATAATTTTAAATTTGAATTAGGAAGGGATGGTACCCAGAGCGGAGAAGGAACTGCAGCTCATGTTACTAGCATCGAAAATTTCTGTATAGGATATTTTGGGTAGGGTGAATGTGGTTGAGACATGGTGGAGTTTGGTTAAAACCAGTAAGGATGTTTTGTGTTAGATTAGTTATGAGGGTGATAGTCGAGTATTTCTGTCTAAATCTGTGTTGCGAGTTCGATGAAGGGAGATACACTATTTAGGATTAATTTTCCTTATACTTTGGATATTGTAGAGAGCAATGATATATCTATATGAAATTGGGTTATTAGGTGGTTTATTCAAATTTAGTATAAGAATTATATGTCCGTGTTTCCATAGTGGTGGAAGAATATAAGTTTGCCATGCAACGTTAAATTTTTGAGTTAGGGCTGCGATAGTTTTGGTTTTACTGCTTCTGAGTATTTAAGGTTTGTGATAATATTAATTACTTCTAGGGGAATAAATATAGGGTAGGGGTGATAGGGTCTTCTCTATTTGTTTTAACAGTCTATTGGTAGAGATTATGGGTTTATAGCTAATTTTTAAATAGTGTGACAATAATATTGCACTCTAGTAATAATCAAAGGATACTCAATTCCTGAAACCGGAATATATATAGGCATTATAATTTTTTAAGTTTTATATTTACTCTAAAATAGTTTTAACCAATTATATATTTTTTTAATCATTTCTGTACATTTTATTATATAGTTTCAACAGAGTAGGAATAATGAGTGATTAGGCAGAACAAGATTATTACCTCAACTATTACATTATTTTTTTTTTTTCCTCCTAAATAATGTGTTATATTGGAACTTGATATGTAATATAGTCTAATCATTATTTGTGGTTCTTTCCATTATTCAACATGTATACAGAAACTGAAAGATAAAGTAATATTTGAACCCATGTGACTCAGTTCTATCTCCAACCCACTTCCAAACGCTCTATCAAGAAATATCTCAATACACCCAAATAGGCTAGACACTCTTCCTCAGCTAGGGTTATCATACTATAAGCTAAAAAATCAATGTAATAATATACCCATACCATTGTTTTAATTATTATTTTAAACTATTATTTTTTTAATTATTTCTTAATATCTAGATGAAAAATAAGGTAAAGTTGCTTTTCCTCATCATATGTTTACACAATTTCAACTTTGACAATTTTAGTCACAGTGCAAGAGGTACTATAGTTGAATAAGAAGACAAAACTCAACCACAGTATAAATATATAAACAGTAGGCTGAGTAGGGGTCAAACTGATGCAAACCACATTGTACACTACAAACCACAATGTACAGACCAAAATTTGTATAGGTCATCGGTAACTAAAAAGTTACCATCGTTGACGTTAACTATTAATCGATTGCAAACCCAGAATTTTAAATTCGCTAACATTAATTGGTTAATTTTACCACTCAACAGACGTTAATTATTTCTTTACGAAGCTTTTTATTTTTCTAAAAAATAATATACAAGTTTTGATTTTGTAAAAAATTGAAAAATTGTAAATTTAACATTAAAAATAACGCAATTGTTAGTAAGTACAGCAGACAAGATAAATGATTCGCTGAATTTCATCTAAAATTAAATTATAATCTTACAGTATTGAATAAAATAGAAATGACAAGATACAGATTATTAGTAAGACAACTTGACATTTAAGCCGTTATCGTTTTTGTCATTGTGCTTACCTCGATAAGAATGCTAATCCAGTTTTAAGCACGAATTTCTTGAACATAAACGAAACGTGTATTTACAAAATATTTATGATCAGCTGTTGTGATGGAGCACGTGGTTTTGGAATAAGCAGAAATAAAAAAAAAAATAACATGGTTTATATTACAAATAATTTATCAAATTGTGATGGAGTTTTATCGATTTGGAAGAATATATAGATTTAAAGCTAATTTTAGGAATTAACATTATCAAATCAAAATGACTAATTGTCACCTTTCTTTTTTGTTCTACATTTTTCATAAGCATCTTTCCTAAATTCGGGCAAGGCACGAAGATATAGCAACCTACAGAATCAGGACATTCTTACGTTTGGGAGCGTAATTACTAATTTTGTTGATAAATTTGCAAAAAACGAACGTATAAACTTTAGATTTCTACGTTCGTAAGCACAAATGCAAAACGAAACCGCTCAATTGCCTATTTTTCCAGTATTAAGATAATACACGAATTTGGAGGGGAAAAAAGCTCGCAATTAACTTGAAAAGTTGCAAGATTCGCTGGACCCTCTGGTGCAAAATGTGCATTAAATTGACTGAACTCTTCTCTAACCAAGAAAACATTTTGCATTTAACATAAATACACCTAATTTTTAATAACTTTGTATTTGAATTTAAAGTTTTAATTTACTAAATATAATATGGCTCCCATTTCAAATTGTCTGCCTAAAATATTTTAAAAATATTTAGTTGTTTTCCTGACCAAAAAACTAAATGCAATAATATATACAAAGAAATTATCTAAGTAAATAATGTGCATCTCCCCGACTACATTTCATCCACTTCGCACGAAAAGAAAAAAAATTATCGCAATTCTTCATTTCAAAAACCAAAAAAAGTGGGTTTTGAAATTGGGCATTGCTGAGCACAAAACTCAAAAAAACACAAAAGTACTTCGTGACTTTTGTAGGTAATGAACCCAGCTATGCATATTTCAAGTTTGAAGTCATTCTCAAAAAATCTGAAGGATGATAAGTAAAAATGTGCAAAAAAAATTAGTTTCCCGAAATTTAAAATCTGAAAGAGTGCATAGGAACTGAAAAACATCTGAAAACAAAGTTTTAGAGGAAAAAAAAAGCTACAACTATGATTCTCTACTACCTTCTTAATGGACTAATTAATTTCCAATTGTATGTCATTTAGTAGTGGGGGGAGGGAAATTGGGCTCAGCCCGAACCAATTATTGGATCTTCCCGTTTTCGTTTTGTCATTTGTGCTTATATAACATTTTTAGTGCGGATTTCTGTGGCAAAAAACGAACATGATGGCGTACTCCATTTTACTTTTTTTACAAACAATTGAATCAGCTGTTGTGATGGAGGAAGAACGGTGATTTGGAATAAACAGAATATTAAAAAAAAATAAGTAGTTTAGCTTAAAAATAATAAGGGTGATCAAACATTTTGATGGAGCTCAAACGATTGAGCAAATAGATTAGAGTATATTTTATTAATGAAAACAATTCACAAATTTAAAATGGCCTACACATAGTGTGAGAACATAATTATCATTTGATTTTACTAAAATATAAACATGAAAAATATATGACAAAAACAAATATTTGGCCCAAAATTTATTATTTTTAAAGCCATTACTCAAACTTTTCTATCCTAATTGTAAAAATAAAAAATAAAAATAATTTTCCCTCCCATTTCTTTTGTTTACATTTTTTCCTTAGCATTTTCCTAAAATTCGAAGCATGATTCCTTACTAGCAATAAAAGAAATTTCAAAAGTATTTCGCATTATTTCTACTTAGATGTTAAAATTTGACAAAATTAACGCACACTCAAGCATTTCTCCCTATAGAGCGTAAGCGCAAATTACAAAAACGAAAACGCCTTTAAGCTAATTTCATGAATGAAATTAACACTACGGCCTTACGAGGTTTACCTATGTTCACAAAAGGCAACATGCACCTCATGAGCGTAAAAGAGGTGCACAGAATAATATAAAAAAAAATAACATAGTCTACAAAATAGTAGAAATAATGATCAATTATCTGTGCAATGGAGATAAAAACAGAAAATCAATAAAAAAAAAAAAGGGATTTTAAGCGGATTTTATATTGAATCATCACCAAATTCAAAGGGCCTACCGCCTCGCCAAGTACTGAAAATGTTATCATGTTGTTTTCCCTTTTACGAATATATCAAACAGAAAAAATATGAATTCTTCAAAATATTTGAACAATCTTATTATTTTTAAAGTCATTTATCAATACATACAATTCATTATCCATTATATACATTAAAAAAATAATAAAATAATTATTTCCTTACCTACTTCTTGCGTCCATTTGTTTTGTTTACCATTATTTCGTAAACATTCCTAAATTCGTAAAACACTGGAAATACAAACCTTTGACAGAATTAAGAATTCCTTGCCGTTTGTAACATTCCCTTTACAATTTTGTGTTACATTTGACAAAATGAAACGCAAACTTAAGCCTTTCTCTACCGTAGGTGAAGCATAAATAACGTAAAAAGAGTTTAGAAAATTTCAGTGAAAATGTGTGTGAATTGCAAAATTTTTAAAACGATAGCAGAACACCGATTGTGTGAATGGCGTAAGTTTTTGGCAAAAAAAATTCACAAAAAAATATATTTCGATTATATAAAAGAAAATAATAAAAGAAATATCAAATATATCTGTTTTTTCAGTTTTTTTTAGAAAAATAAATTTACAAGGAATTAGAGTTAAATTTATGGGGAAATTTTAATTTATATAATTTTTTATTAATAAGAAATAATGGGGGGAATAGTCCTCTTTATCTGCCGATATCTTTCCTTTTATGTGAGAAACCATTACACAAAACCAGTCGTGCTATCTGAGAAATTTAAAGAAGACTTGTAGACCTTATCAGCTCTATTTAGGATTAAATATTAAAAAAAAAAAAAAGGAATTTGCCTAAAATAAAAATGAAAATTCCAAGAAAAATCAAAGGTAATAATTTTTTTTATACAAAAAAAATCACGTAAAAATTAAAAAATCAGTTGATTTAAAATTTAAATAATTTGATTTTTTTCGTGCCAACCCTGCGTAAAAATATGGTTTTGCTAATATTGGTATTTTTATTTTTTTTTTATATACAATTATAATTTTTGTACACTTTGTCTATAAAATCGATTCATTGATAATCGGGAAAAATCGAATATCAGAAAATAATAATGGTATCGATATATCGATAATCTGAAACTCATTTCACAAATTCACAGATAACCTTTCGAACGAAATAGAGAAGAAAGTTTGGATTTTCTTAGCGTTGATTTGATAATTTTATACAAAAGATACTTAAATTGCTCGAATATCCAGACCTAACATGAGAAAATTTTTTTATGCCATATTATCGATCTCCGGAAAATGTTTATAGTTTAATACAAATACACAATTGACACTTGAACTCGACTATATACCATAGATATATAATATATAATATATAATATATATATATATAATATATAGTATATATATATATAATATAATATATATATATATATTATATTATATATTATATATATATATTAATAATATATGATATAATATAATTATATATATATATATATATATTATATATATATATATATATAGTATACTATATATATAAGTTAGATTAACTTTTACGCAAACGTAGATCCCATCAAGTTAGTTTAGGTCTATGACATAACTATCCAATTTATTTTTAATTATAATTTTTTTAGTATTGATATAATTATCGATACTCTTGAACATTTATAAAACTAAAATTGTTTAAATATTAAGAAAATGGGTGGCGTGATATAATATATATATATATAATATATAATATATATATATATTATATATATATATATTATATATATATATATATACTATATATATATATATAAATAACTTAATAAAAAATTAGAAATAAATATATATATATATAGTATATATATATAATATATAGATAATATATATAATATATATATATAATATATATAATATTATATATATATATATATATAATATATATATTAATATTATTATATATATATTATATATATAAATGTAGCTATAATAAATATAAATAAATTTATTGTAGAGCAAAAATATTCAAGAAACTTTATATAGGTAAATAGCTAATATAATGAATAAAGTCTAAAAAGGGTTGAAAAATTTTTATCGCGTTGAACCTCTTTGTGATCAGAATGTGCTTAAAATATTTATGTCAACCAGTCTTCACATCATTTTGATAAAATTTCTTATTAATTATATAAAATAAAAAAAAAAAGTAGGCTATACAAATAATGAGATATATGGTAGATTATATAGTTAGCCGGTAAATATCGATTTGAATCCGTGTATATTTTTATGGAAAAAACTTTTCGAAGTTCAAAAAAATTTCTAAGTCTCAGAAAGTTAAGTAAGGTATTTTTTAAGAAAATCTTAGTGGCCAAGCTTCTGGAATTTATGCACAGAAGCTTCCTACTAAAAACAATTCTTAAAACTAAGGCTTAACTTAACTTTTCTGACTTAGAAATTTTTTCAGAAAATATTCATCGACTTTTCAAATATAGGAATAAATACCTAGATAGCCTATATTGATCAGGGTATTCCTAACTGGATTCCTAGTGCCTGTATATTTTGGTTCTGCAAGGCTTGTAGATTTAGAGAAAATTGATTATCATAATGAAAAAAAATTAATGAATTTTTGAAATGTAAAAATTTAATTAAATTATAGTAATTAATGTTTAAAAATATGTATTTATAATAATACCCCTAATAATAATAAAATTTGTAAATGGATTATCTTTATTCTTAAACGAGTTCTCACTAAGTCTTTACACAATATTATTACTGTGCTCTAAGCAAAGAAATGTATTGTACTACATTTATAGACATAAATCATGTGTTAATTAATGTCATATGATGATGTAAGAATTTAATTAAAATACATTGCTATATTATTACATTCATAATAGAAATAGTTGGAGTAATAGTAACGCAGAGGGCTTCACCCTCATTATTTTAAATAACTTGGTTTTATACTAAATAATGGTTTATGACAGAGTAAAAAAAAAAAAATTTGGGAATCTCTATCAACAATTTTTGATCCACATCCTTAAAATATACTTTTGCAGCCTATCATTATAGAATTATAGAAGTGTTTACTGCAAAATGTTTTCAAAGTTTAATGATGCATGCATAAATTAACCAATACAAATAACTTGTTCAGCAGCCCTGTGTTGTAGTTTTTAGTTATCCGTCAATGAAATGAGATTGTACATAATATTATGTTAAAAAGAGTCTGTTTTTAATGCTTGTGTATTTAGACTTAAATGTTTGTGTGATTATAATTCTTTACGATCTAATAAAAATTAACCTATCCAATTTTATTTAATGATTAAGTTAAAAATTAATCAGTTGTTTTTGAATTGAACAAAAACCATATTAAGTTGGCAATTTGAGATTTAAGGAATATAGAGACAGTAATAATCCACATGGGCCCTGTTCGGGACGTGTCCTCTTAAGGCAAAGTCCAGAACACTCTTCATGCAAAATCCACAAAGCACCCTAGGATTGTCAAAATTACTTGATAACTAAAATGCTACCAAGTTGGCTTAGCCAAAAGAACAGTAACTTCAAAAGAAAGAAAGATCTGTTAGTAGCCTGAACAATAGTCAGTTCTCTTCAAAAGCTTCACCAAATGGTGAAAAAACAGGGGAAAAAATATTTTTCCAATTTACTATTAATTGTCTACTTAATTTTAATTAAAAATCATAGAGAAATTCTAAAAACTAATGAAGAAAAAAAACAGAATGCTGGAAGCTCTTTTTAAGGAAAAGTTACAGCCTCAAGTGTTTCCCAAACCATCGGTATGGCCATTGAAGTCTCGTAGGATTCATAAATTCTTTTTACTCTTGAATCTTATCAGTTTTTCACACTTCTTATTTTAATACTTCTTATATCTTCTTGGTTGCTTCCTGATTGCAATAATTACACAAGTCTAACTATATATTCTTATCATACACTTGTAACATGAAGATAAAGGTATCATGTATTTTCTATCTAAATTTCTACTTATTATATGTTTATTTCTTATTATAAACATTAACCCTCCCCCTTTTTTGGTTCCTTTTCATTTCTATTATTAATTATTTGTTAGATCTCCTCTAAGGAAATTTTCCTGTTAGATGTGTTTCTACTAAGAACTATATTGCTTTCTGTCTTTATTAAAAAATTCAATCTCAATTAATTTTTTTTGTGTGAATCCTGTATAATGATATACTTAACATTCAGAAAGTGGCAATTCATTACTGTCCAAATTTTGGTTGGTACTCAAAATGCTAAGTTATTATGGGATATTATTCTGAATATTTTATTTTTTTTTTATGTAATAAGCATAAAAAAGAATATAGAGACAGTAAAAGCCACAATGGACTTCGAGACTGTCCAGTCAATCCACTACCAACATGCTCATGCAATCTACAAACACCTAGGGATGTCAATTTTGTTAAAACTACAAATCCACCAATTTCGATAGTCAAACTAGATGATCATATAATATGTACCGCAAACCATCCACACTGCATTAATAACTAATATGGTACATATGCCATCTAAATTTAATAACTACTAAACTATAAACATGCCAATTTGCTTCGATCATATTATATGATTACCCAACCATCCATAAAGAATCTAACCCTTTCTCTTAAAAGTTGCAATCGAGTCACACTCAACAACCTCTCTGGCAGACTTCAAAACTTAAAAACCCTATTACTGAATGCAGCTTTCTTATCAAGATGGATGCTTTCTTCTTAATTTTCTTATTATGCCCCCTGGTCACTTGTCCATGCTCTATGAAGAGTTAGAGGTATATCAATAGATGTTAAATATTTGTAGTAGACTTGATCATTTTCCCCTCTAAGAAAGGGCCTTTCTACAGAAAACATTCCTAACTGCTTCACCCTCTCTTTACCCTACAACCCAGAAATAATCCTTGTTCTCTATGTTACACTCTCTCTAGCAATACTACTTTTTAAATAAGGAGACAATCACAATATCTATTACTGCTAACATAGCTATTACAGTTTACTTATTGACTTCTTGCTTCTTGTAAACCAACATTCGATTTTATTATGCCAGCATTCTTATTACCTATTTTTTTAGCTTTCAAACACTGATTAGATACTTTCAAATACTGACTTAAATCACACCTAATCTTTTTCTTTGGTTCCACTAGACTCAAGGCGAATCCCATTTCATTATACGATATTAAAACTTTAGATCAATGAGGTAACCCTAGTGAAGAACCTTACACTTGTTTAATATTTTAAAAATAATTTGTCCACGTAAATCTGCCACCAAGAAGTTTTATACAAGATATTTTGAATCAATAGCATACTTCACTTATTCCTACTGAGGTGGCCACATTTAGATATTTCTGCAAAAACTTAGAAAATCCTTTGCGATTTAAGTCATTTCTAACATTATATATATGTCTAGGATACATTATGGGGCCCAGCACTAACTGTCGGGACACCGACTCAATTCCTTCAGTTCAATGACATGATTTTTGATTCACATTTAGTTCTCCTAATGTTTCAATAACGTGTTTTGCAACCTACTCTTTTAATCTAACAGTGTAGCCACTCCACTCCTTATACCACATTGCGATAGCTTTTGCATCAGCCTTATGTGTTGTGCGGGAAACCCTGTTATCCAAAGCTTTTTCTAAATTAAAAATATATGTGCAAACTGGATCTCCTCGTCGATGCAGTCAGTAATGTATTCATAAATTCTAAAGTTTGTCTGACACGACCTACCTTTCTGAAACCGTGCTGGGGTCATACGATACAAAGTTTTAAAATCTTTGCTCTTATACCAGACTGTATCATTAGCTTTACGAGATACCTGAGACATAACTGAAAACGTTAAGGATAAAATGCCTATAATTTTCCCAATTTCTTATCTTTTAGTTTTAAAATGAAATTGTTATTTACTTAGAGTTGGTAGAATTAGAATATAATTGTATAATATGTACTACTTATTATATTGTGAGAAAGTTAGAAGCTTAATCTGTAACATGGACGATTTGCCCCATTTGGAAGTGTGGAAAATTGTCATCCACTTCAATTTTCTTCCATTCAAATATAATTTGAGTTGCTTTACTATGATAGAGAGGTTTCATTTTTCGGTACATTAAGTCTACAAAGTGGGGCATTAAAATTTTCATTTTTTTTATTACTTTTGAAGTTATGACAAAACACAATAATCTTAAGAATTTATGTAATTAGTACTTATTTATTTTTTAAAAAATTCAAAATATTTAGTGAACAATAGGTTACAATAATTATCAGAATACTCGTTTTATTATATTAAATAGAATCAGAATGTTATTTTTTTTTATACTATATATATTTTGTCCACAGAAAGATAGTTAATGTCTATCAAACAGGTTTATTAGTTTTATTTGATTTTGAAGCAACTCTGACAGCCTGAATTGAAAGTTTCATATAAAATATTCTCACAAGAAAAGGAGTGATAGCTGCCACTTTCAAAATATTTGACACAGTTGTTGTCAAATAGTTTATTAACCGTATTCGCTTGAGGAAACCCTCTTACCTTCTGTTCCGGTAGGTTATTGAGTTAAATATATTTTACAAAATTTTAAATCATGCACATCCAGACCCATGCCATAATTGCCTAGCTTAAGGAAATTTATGTCAGAGGGCTCAGTTCTTCACATAGAATAATAGCTGTATTTTTGCGACTTTTTTTTTTTCATGTGGTGACATTTCTTGTCATCTATTTAAAGGTTATTTTGGATATTTATATTCTGCTTACAAGTTTGTCTGATGGTTCCCCTCGATCAATGTCTAAATAAGACTTGCAAACATCATCTTCCAAGAGTCCCTTTGTATGTCTTTGCTTGTGCTACTTTGGACAGTGAGCCAACATCTTGCGGTATAAAAATGTAGAAATTGTAAGTTTATGAAAAAATTTTACCATTTGCTGTGAACTAAGTGAATTAAAATGTCATTATTACACTAGAAAGATGCCGTAAACAGTGAAGACCTAAAAGTGAATTGGAACTTTAAATTTAAGAGATTTGAATTTGCGAATGCAGACATGACTGATTGGCCCTGTAGGTACGAATTTTTTTACGAATAGATCATTAATCAACAAGTTTATTGTTCTTAGGGCTGAAATGACTACCATGAATATGTGTTTAGGATATGAAACATTTTTAAGTATACTAATATCTAGGGAAGGACAAAAATATTCTGTTCAAGATCTAGCTTCACTAAACCTTGATATATGTATCTAGCAATAGATATAAAATTTTAGTTGGATTTTCTTATAGTGCTGTGTAAAATTTAAAAAAAATCACAAAATTAAGACCTAAATTAAAGGTTTCAAAAAATTATACGACGTATCAAATCATAAAACTATGACTTGCTTGATTCATAAAAGAATTTATTAATTTATATAAATCGTTATCAGTTTTGTGAAGGCAATGGTAAAATGTCGAACATTCTCTAATAAATTTAAAAGGAAGTGACTTGAGAATCTCAGGTGGAGAATGCATAAATGTTTGTCCTCATAATACATTGAGGTGTCAATAAAAAAGTTGCATTAATCCTTTCCCATATTTTCCATGTTTTATTGATTATAGTCCTTGTTCATGGTTATTTTTGATTTTTTTTTATTTTTTGTTTTTCTTTTTTTTTTTTTTTTTTTTTTTTTTTGTTTATATATGTGTCTGTCAGTGTGTTAAGCTTGTTTCCTCAGATTTTTCACTTTCCCCTTTTCTTTTTTGCGTTGTCTGAAGGCAAAACAACAGTATTTTCACGTCTACTTTCGCTTATATCAAGTAAAATTTTTTGCTCTTTATTGACACGAGTTTGCGGGACTTACGTATCCTCGTCTAAAAAATTATTATTATTATTCTGGCTACATAAAAAAAATTATATTTTTATGATTAGTTCTATTATCAAATCTAGGTACCAGGGTATATCTATCAGTAATTGAAACTAGTTATTTATATTGTAATTTTAATTTAGGGCACACTTTTTTTTATTCACCATCTCCCTTAATCTACTTAATGACAGACTGAATGAAAAATGGTTTTAGAATAAGATTATCCCCAATTTTATTTTTTATCACCTTTTTGAAGTTCAAGCAAGGAGATGAAGTAAATATGGTCCGTCTTGCGAAAGTGACGCTTTTTCTTAATAATTAGATTTGTTTGACTTCGTGGATAGGAATGGGGTAGAAGTCCAATGCCAATTTCTTATTTTCCTCTAAAGAAATAAAAAATTTTTTTTAAATATTTTATTATTATTTTTTTTCTTCATGTTTGTTGGTGATCTTTTTTCTTAATAGTTTCTTGTTTTAAATGCCCAAATTTTTAGACAGAGCAAAGAAAACATAGTCTTTGCTCCATAGATGTAATATAGGGTCTGCTTAAACAATATTAGTCATGGTGTGTATCATTTTCTGCAATATCAGCACCACAATTTTTTTATGGAAGTAAATAAAAAAAAGTGAAATGGGATAAAAAAATATATTTTTCAGCTCACTTAAATTTTTTATCATTATTTTTTTATAAATTTTAATTATTATTAATGTTATTTTATAATAAATCAAAATTGAATAAAATAAATTAACTTAATTTTTTTCAATATTTATTTGATATATTAAAAACAAAAGTTTTATTTCCATTCTCCAACTTTCAGTGGCCATATTAATAATAAAAAAAATAAATAAATAAGATAAACAAATAATAAATGAAAATAAAATAATATAGCTATATTGTGTAAGGTACATAATATATATATATACATTATACAATATATATATATATATATATATTTTTTTAACACTATTTTTTATTTACTCTTTTGTTTAAAACTTTATGAATTATTTATAATTATAAATTTTCCTCATGGCAGATTTTTTATTTCATTTATCGTTCATTCTCTCTTTTATTCAAATAATATAAATCCACAATTATCTATAATTGAGGGTTTTGTGGCATATTCGTATAACTCCTTCTCTACAGTTTTCTGAGCTGTTCTTTATATAGTTATAATTCAGATAATTTACAAGTATAATTTTTATTTTGTTCTCCAAAATGATCTTACTTTTGCATTTACTATTACTAAAAGGTTTCCAAAATATTTCCAAAATTATATCATAGTTATCTTGTTTTACACTCATCTATTTTTCACTTCTCCAAACAACATGTCTCTCCTCGGAGGATATCTCTCTCTTCTAGTATCTGTCTGTCTTTCTCTCTCTTTCCATCTCTCTCTCTCTCTCTCTCTCTCTCTCTCTCTCTCTCTCTCTCTCTTCTCTCCCTCTCTTCTCTTCTCTCTCTCTCTTCTCTCTCTCTCTCTCTTATATATATATATATATTATATATATATATATATATATATTATTATATATATATTATATATAATATATATATATATATATTATATATATATATTATATATATATATTATATTATTAATATATATGGGCCCAGTTTATGCATTCATATAATATCTTTTCTAAAATTATTTTTAGAAAGTGACCTAAAAGCGTTTGTCTAATTGCCTGAGGTCAGTTTCTAAGTTTTAAGTTTTTTTAAATTTTTTGTAATGTGACTTTTGTTGCTAATTTCATCTTGGTAATAGACAGTGGCTTGAATAATAACAAGCTAAGAGAGTGTGAATCAACGGCCGCATATATATAATATATATAATATATTATATATATATTAATTATATATATATAATTATATATATATATACTACTATATATATTAATATGATATATATATATATATATATATATATATATGTACGTTGCCTTTATACCCCAAGGGAGAACTCGTCGCAGTAATAAAAATCCACCCTAAGGTTTCACGAGACTGAGACGGACCCTCCTTGTGGTATCTCGTCAATGTGGGGCTCATGCCCTGGGCAAAGCCTACAGCCATATTCCCTCACAAAACCCCGCCATTCACTCTTCTTATGCACCTTTCTTCTCGCCTCTGACAAACTCACATTCCCTTCCTTCAGGCATTCCTTTACTGACTCAATCCACTTTTTCTTCGGTCTCCCACCCGGTCGATTCCCAGCACACTCACCACTATACATCCGCTTAACCAACCGTCTATCGCCCATCCTTTATATATAACCAAACCATTTCCATGTACTCTCGCTTATTCTCTCATTTACGCCTTTCTTCATACCACACAACTCCCTAATGTGTTCATTCCTCATTTTATCAATTCATCTTACACGTAACAAGCCCCTAAGATTGTCCATCTCAACGCTTTGTACCTTAGATCTATACCTCTTATTCCAGACCATAGCTTCACTACTAAACATTAACACAGGTAATAACATACCCTCATGCAAAACCCTAGCGCACTCAAGACTCATTCCCTTTACATCCACCAAGGATTTAATTGCGCCAGCACACCTTCCTACCATTCACAACTTTCCTACTACATTCTGCACCATCCGTTCCCTTTTCATCCAACATATTTCCTAAATATTGAAACTCAGATACTTGTTTTAGTTGCTCACCATCTAACATGACTTCGCACCAAGGACTCTCCTCACTCTCTACCATAACCTTACTCTTATCTGCATTTACTTTCAAACTTCTCCTTTTACTCACCCTGCCAAACTTCTCTACCAATTCTCTCAAACTCTCTTAAGATTCACCACACAAAACTAAATCTTTATTTACCAACCGAAATGGTACGACAGTCTGAGAGGGGAGAGGGGGAGATAGATTACGGAGATGAGACGATGCGTGATCTTCTGACATTGGCAGCTTCCGATTGCTATTTCATGTTTGATGACAATATCTAACAGCAGTTGGATGGGTTGGCCATGGGGTCTCCTCTGGTCCCAACTTTTGCCAACATCTTTATGAACTACTTTGAGAATGTATATTTGAATGGGTCGTCGGGATGTTCTCCAATTTTTTTATCGGAGATATATTGATGAAATTTCTGTAACTTCAATACTCTGGATAAAGCGGAAAAGTTCTGTCATCTAATTAACTCTCTTCATTCTAATATCCGCTTTATTATGGAGGTGGAGGAGCGAGGAGCTTTGGCATTCTTGGATGTTCTCATTACCAAACAAGCTAACCTGCTTACTTCGTCTGTCTATAGGAAGAAGACGTTTACTCCATTGGGCCTCAACTTCTACAGCTTCATCCCTCGAATATATTTGCCAAATTCTCTCTCTACATTGGTCCGAAGGGCCATAACGTCTGCTCTGAATACTTTTCGATGCATCACGAATTTTAGTTTCTACTCAATTATTTTAACAAAAACTGCTTCTCAATTGAATTAATCTGTGGAAGAAAGCGTTCTGTACTCGAGGAGGCATATCACCCCAGAGTGAGAAAGTTATCAGCCCCGAAAAAGATACTACGTGTTGTTCTTCATCTTATTGGGTAGACTTCAGAATCGCTGAAGAGTGAATTATAGAGGGTTTTGTCGAGAAGTCTTTCTCATGTAAAATTTCAGTTTTTTTCATTAATAATTTTAAAATTTGTTCATTTTTCCAGTACAAAGACCATCTGCCCGAACTACTTAGGTCTGGAGTCATATATACACATACACACACACACCTACACGCACAAGCACACACTACACACACACCACACATTATATATATATATATATATTATATAATATATATTATTTATATATATTATAATATATATTATATTATATATTATATATATATTATATATATAACTAAATAACACGCTGATATGTTTCTTTATATAAGAGTTTTGTAGTTGATGTCAAATAAAAGGCTATGCTGGGGGTAATCTCTCTCTCTCTCTCTCTCTCTCTCTCTCTCTCTCTCTCTCTCTCGTCTTATCTATCTCTCTCTCTCTCCTCCTCTCCTCTTACTCTCTCTCTCCCCCTCTCCTCTCTCTCTCTGCACCTTTTCATCTTGAATTGGAATCTATTTTCGAATTCGTAATAAAGTTGATAAGTCTTCCAATCCATCAATGTTCCATCAATATCCATCAACATATATACCTTTATGTTTCTTTACTTTTCTATTTGATGGCCTGTCTCATTAATTTGTATTATACTTTATTGGAAAATCTATATTCGAAACTCACTATATAGTTGTTAATAATATGATAGTAGTTTTTTTTTCTGTAAATGTTTATTTATTTATTTATTTATTTATTTATTTATTTATTTATTTATGTTCCTGTACATTTTGTTATTATCGTTGGCAAGTATATTTATCAAAATTTATATCTTTACTTCAAAGTGTTTGTACTTTGAGATCATCCACTTCCTTGTAATTCTTTCAAAATCATCCATGTTCCCTTACTTCCATTTTTTAAAATTAATATTGTCCTAATATTCCTTATTTGTTTTACACGAAATAAAACTTTTTCACTCAGAAACTAGCTTCAAAATATTTTTACCAACATTTTTCAGATGATTCGTTTCATAACTGGTTTTTTTTTCATCCTCTGTGACATCAACATTTCAATAGTGTTTTCGGTAAGTTGACTAAACCCCATATATAATTCTCCTGGCATAGCCAGGTAACCCCATATATATATAATTGTAACCCCATATATAATTCTCCTGGCATAGTCAACGAAGTTCTGGAGATTTTTTCGAACATGAATTTTGAAAGTATTCCCAAAGGATTTTCTTTTGACATATTTTCATTTGGCTTTTGAAACTAATTTTCTTTCATAAACTTCAGATGATCGAGAGTCTGTTCGTAAGGGAAAAAATATCTTATCAGAAATGAGCCCAAAAAAATTCTCATCCTTTTGGCAAATAGTTTTTTGAATATTTGTACTTTGCTTCAAGAATCCTAATAGTTAATCCTTATTAACTATTAGGATTCTTGAAGCATCCTTTTTCCTTTTATATATAGTTTAACTATTTCCTTCAATTCCACTTGGATCGTCGCGTTTGTAGAACTTGATTATAGCTAGGATTTAATTAAACTTTGAGCTGGGGTGACTTCTAGGGATTTAAATTTTTAGTGTTCCGCCCCTAAATCAAAACTACCTTTGTTTGCCTTCACTTTGGTGGTATCTCAAGCCCTTCTAATTTTATTTATAATCGGAAAATTATTTATTATTAAAAAAAAAACACAAGAATTTTCTAAATTTTTGTCTTATATAACCTCCTAAATTGG
>JABUQX010089174.1:0-12500 GCA_015478945.1 Trachelipus rathkii | reverse complement strand
ATGGAAACTTATAACATCATCTCGACCAAAGGACGCTTCATCCGTGTAGATAATCCATGACGCCACATCGTTCTCCTGCGTCTGGCGCATAAACTAATGGCAGAATGCTACACGTGGTGCCTAATCATATGGCGAGAGACTCTGCACACGCTGTAAATGATAGGGGACATAACATCATCGAGCAGTACGTTCAATACGGTCCGATGGGACACACCATGGTGACGGGCAAGGGTTCTGGAGCTGATAAGCTAACCCCTTCCAACGTGATGTAGAATAGCTTCCTCACTCGCTGGTATGTAAACAGCACTGGGCCGTCCACGGTCAGCTATCGGGGTATCAGACGTCCACTTTCACGCACCCTCTGATGGATGGCGACGAAAGTCTTATAATGTGATTGTCTATTAGAAAAAGACACTTACTTGTTTTTGAAATTGTACAGTACTTACAATTTCACGAAGGCTCCGAAGAAAAGAGAATGAAAAAAAAAACCTTGCTAGCTGTAGAAATGGGGAGAAACACGTACTTCTATTCAATATTAGGGCGCCATAATGATCTGAATATTGGTAGAAACCATTTGAAAACGTTACCGTTATGTTTTCATTTAAATCTATTAGATTTGAGAAAAAGCACAAATTAACTTCAATACCAATTTCTACCAATATCAAATTTTTCCTTTCCTTTCCAGAAGCTCAACTGCCGTAACCCGAGGTTACTTCTTGAAAGTAAATCCAATAATGAATTTTGGGTTATTTAGAATTATAATAAAAAGGTAAAATTCCCTATTAACATTGCTGATTAATTTTAAAATTCACTATAAGAGTTTAAGTCAAAGCAAAAAGCACATTGTTATTTAAATAGTAATGTTAATAAAAGAAAAAGAAAATCAACAACAATTTAATGTTTACAAATATACATATTGAAACTTTACAAAGACTATACTCTGGTTATAATAATAATAATAATAATAATAATAATAATAATAATAATAATAATAATAATAATAATAATAATAATAATAATAATAATAATAATAATAAAATGGTCTCAACAAATGACCACGTGTTATCTTATTTTATATAGGACTTGAAAACCTTCGTTAAACAATATATACAATCAGTCTGATATATTTCGACTTTAGTTAAGTATAATGAAATAGAAAATAAAATAAAATTAGAGACATATTACTAACAAAATAGACATATATATTCGTCAAAGAAAAATACTTTGCACAAAAAGGAGTCTATTGGACCAAAACTCGGAACCAACTTCTCAGCCTGAGTAAACACAAAACAGGCACGTTTGTCTCCTCTATACTCTTTGGAATGAGCAAATCGCACCACCGTTTTTCCAACGCTTATCTATGTATTTCTTAATCTTAACCTAATGTTGGATTCGGTTATAGTTTTTCTAGGATATATATAGTATATATTATGATGACTATTATAATATAGTAGTAGTATATTATATATATATATATATAATATTAGTATATATTTGATGATATAGTAATTATAATATATTTAGTAATAGTAGTAATATATATATATATATATATATATATATATTATATATTTATGATAAGTATATATATATATACTATATATATATTAGTATATATTAATATATGATATATATAGTGGTATTATAATAATAATATTATATATATATATACAATATATATATATAAGTCATATATATATATTATATATATATATATATATTTATAATACTATATATATATGTATATAATATATATATCAATATATTATATATATATATACAGTATATATTATAATTTATATAATATATATATATATATATATATATATAGTATATATTATATATATATATATTAATATACTATATTATAACATTATATATTATATATATATATATATATATATATAATATATATATATATAATATGTATAATATATATACAATATATATATATATATATATATATATTAAGTATATATATATATATATATATATATAATATATAATATATATATATATATATTATATATTATAATGTATAGTTATTTATTTATATAAATATATATATATATATATATATATATATATGATCTATACTTATTATATATATATTATATATATATTATATTATATTATATAATATGGTCACTTTTTATCTTTTATGAGCACCAAGTAAACTAGAGAACTACAAATATGTCGAGCTAAAACAATTATATTTTTTTGTATCAGCAGAAGAATATTAATCAGCGGTTGTCACTCTAACAAATGGATAAGGCTTATATATAAGATTTTCCAAATTTTAATATATGTAGATTCAATTTACGATAACTCTCTAACATTATTTCCGTTCAATGTAATGGAGAATAGAAAATTGCAACACAATGGCGCGCAACATGTTGCCAGAGAATTACTTTTTTATAATGTGCTGCTGTCTGTTTGCCGCATTAGAAGAGTAAGGTAGAAAATATGTTAATTTTTTTTTAGATTTTTTTTTTAACTAAAGGAATACCCCAGGGATCGCCAAGATGGAAAGAGTCGGGGTCTCTCGGCCTTGACCGGGGGGGATCTGGTCGTTTGCCCCACTGTAACCACCATCGGCTTCGAGCCTCCCCCAAAAAAATATTATTAAATTCTTGTCTATAATTGTCCACTGATTTAAAATGTCATTTGTTTTTAGGTGTAGGATTTGTAGTTCTCTGATTACACGCCTGTCTACAAGTAAATCTCAGAAATTATACAATATATATAATTATATATATATTAATATATATATAGATATATATGATATATATTATATATATATATTATATATTATATAATATATAATATATATACTATATATATATAAATATTTATTAATATATATATTATATATATTATATATATATAATATATATATATATATATATATATATAGTAGATATAAGTATGATAGTATATATATATATTAATATATAGTATAAGTAGTATATATATATATATATATATATATATATATTAAATTATCATTATAAATATATCTATATATATTATATAATATATATTATATATATATATATATATGTATAGATAATATTATAAATTACTTATATATTATATATATAGTATATAAGGTGAGATATCATTCATAAATAGACTATTTATTTACTTATTTGAAAGTAAAAAGAGAGATTATGCTGATTTTTTATAAAAAGGCACAGAGAAAAAAAAAGAGTAGATTAATAATGCCGCAGATGTGACGTATCCCGAGATGAGCGAGAGGAGGAGAGAGAGAGAGAGGAAGAGAGAGAGAGAGAGAGAGAGAGAGAGAGAGAGAGAGAGAAGAGAGAGAGGAGAGAGAGAAGAAGAGAGAGAGAGAGAGAGAGAAACTTAGTTTGATTAATATGAACTGATCATTGAAACCCATTAATTACATAATTAATTCATTTTGTGCAAACGAAATGATTTACGCAAGGAATTTATTTTTTTTAAACGTCAAAATATTTTAATTGAAATTCTAAAAATTTTATTAAAACATGGAATTACCAATCTTTTAAAATCTTAATTCGAGTCTAAAATAGTTTATGTTGGATAATATTTTCACGCATATATGCGATGCAGCACACACAATATTATTATATTATATATATTATACCATATATATTATTATATATATATATATATATATTTATATAATTTATATATATCTATATATATAGTATAATATATAGTATATATATATATATATTATATTATAATAGGCAATTGATTTCGTTGTTGCGGTGTTATGCCTCTTGGTGGAGCATGGCAATAGTGAACAAAAAACAATACTGGGGATTTAGTATAGCTTAGTATGTGCAATTTGGCCACAATGCGATATTCTTTATATGTTTTTTTTCAGGATTATATTTCAAATTATTTATATTTTCATCCTCCTCCTCCTCCTCCCTCCTCCTCCCTCCTCCCCTCCTCCTGCTCTCCTTCTCCCCTTATCTCCTCTCCTCCTCCTTCCACCACCACGGCTTCTATCTATTTTTTTTTGATTCTCACCATTCAGTCCCTTTAAAGAATTTTGTACGTATTTCCCTCTTTCAAGAGGTCCTGCCTTTTTTCCTCGTCACATTGCCTTTGGGCTTATTCGGTGCGCAGCTCGAAATGGATCATTTTGCGATTTGACTCTGTCTTCTCCGGTGATGAGGTACAGCGGCTAAAAACCAGGTCTTCCTTGGGCTGATGTCGGTGCCTCTTCCGCTGCGTCTTCAGCCCACCTGCATTCTTCTCCCTGGATGAGGTACAGGCTAAAACCTCCGGTCTGTCGTCTTTGCCTTTGACCGGGCTGCCAATTGTAAGGGACCCGAACCTTGGCTAATCGGCTAGGTAGGCTGTCACTGCAGCTTTGAAGATTAAAGATATGTAGGTTCCGGGAGGCTCTTCCGAGGCCTAATATTCTACCGGTTTGACTCCTAAAGCTGGTGGGGTTCGGTGAAGTTGTGTGCACCTGGCCTGTAACCTGTTTCTGTGGGAGAAGGGCTACCGCTTCTTATGGAAATATATCCCTCCAGCCGAGTATCTGATTTTAATTTTTACTTTCATTTGTTCTACTGCTTAGACATGCACAATCCTGAGTATCGGTTTAGGTCCTTGAGGTCTTAGATTACACTCGATTTTCAAGAAAAACGTTATTGAACAAGACTGAGCACAACACATCAACAACAGTTACCGATCAGTCGGTGGTTTCCCAGCCTGACCGCTGCCTCTATCTCCTCTGACTTCTAAGATCAGCAGGTGTTTTCCCTTTTATATTGCTTTCTATTAGCATCTGCTGAAAGTTCTCTGATATAACCTCACGATTCGCACACTCTGGAATGCCTTACGAAACCAGGTGCCCAAAGGGTCGGAGCCAATTCCGAAAAGGTGCCCACCGTCATAGTCGTCGTCGTTGTTTACTGGTCAAATGCTGCTCCCTCCGGGATGGCCATCTATCACATTCATTCCGATACTATTACTTAATTTGGCGGATCGCATCCGCCCCAAGCTCTTCGAGCTAACAGAACCATTATTCTTAGCGGATGCACTTGAAAAGTAAATTTATGATTGAAGACGCCATAGTCACAATTAAGGGATCAAATGTGGTCCCTCTCGTATTCAATGCTAAATATCCGGGAATCAAAGTTCCATCTATCATCCTTAACGTCTCTCGATAACATATCGCTCTTATTCCCCACTCCTGATTGAAAAGAACACATCGAAGGCACTATTTGTTCTTTAGAAACTAAAAAAAAAAGACGAATATAGATTGCTGTCGTTTTAAGAAATTCCCAGCAGAAATGTTTTTGTTTCAAACGTATATAGACTCTCCCCCTCAGTCGGGATCCGCCTGATTCCCCAAATTTCTTCCTTAATACTTTAACTCTGAGTACCTTATCCACTGTCATAATATGAAAATAGTGTTTAACAAGCTACAACTCATGAAAACCCCACTCTACAAATCCTTGACAGCTTGCAGATTATTCCTAGCTCTTCTGATTTCCTATAACTCACTTTGATAATTCCCTACTCCTCAGCTTCCCTAAAGGATCTACTGCTTAAGATGAAAATGGATTCATATGTTCCAAGTGGAGTGCCTGGATGAGACGACCCACTCTCTCACCTCTCTAATGCTTCTAGCGCTTCCGAGCGCGATGAATAGAAAAATTGTTCAAGGCAACACTGCTAAGCGCTCCAAGCATTCTAAATCTGTTAGGCAGCAGGAAATGGGCTCGAGAGGTTCCCATCTAACACAAATTGTCCATTCTTGAAAAATCACCCCTCTGAGACTACTCATACAAAGTCTCTAGTGTCAACCTCCGCTAACCGCACATCGATCCCATCATTGGATACCATTGTCGGCAAACTCACAACTTCTTTAAAAAAAGTGACTACTTTTCTGGTTGTCAAATGCTTGCACTGCCTCCAATGGGATACATTCTCATATTTTCCACCCATTTCTAAATCTGCTTGCATGGCAGATGCCTGATATCACTTCCATTCCTAAATATGAGCATTTTTGGGTTGTCTCTTCAACGATCAACAAAGTCCACATAAGATGGACTTAGTGAATCTCGAGCTTACTTTGCATTCAATGCAAGCCCTCCAAAATACCACTTGAAAATTCTCTATACCAATAAGCTTTCGTACAGACTCCAAAGTCTCTGTTTTGTAGAACTACTCCTCTTACCACCCATAGATTTGTTACAGCGCCTTCTCTCACATGTTCTGTAAGAGTCGCCAGGCTTTTTCCACAGATTTTTAGTTTGGAACTGCTTTCTTTCAAAAATCGTTATCGACCGCGGATCCTTTGTAAAACTGGATCCTACATCCGGGAAGCCTTCTAACTGGTGGGTATGGTTCTTGTGTCTTTTTTGACCTTGAAAATCCTTAAAATCCACACACTCGGTTTCCGAGGACAGCTCACTCTCTTTATTAAATACCTTCTGTCAAACAGATCCATCCAGGTTCGGTGCTTTTCCGTTCTATCACGCCACTTTACTCTGGATGAAGAAACAGTGTTCTAGGTGTATTATTATTTGCTCTTAAATTCAATGGCATCGTTATTTCTATCAATTTCTATCTATTTCGGTCAATTTTTCTCTCTATGTTGATGGCCTGGCGCTATATATATTGCCGGTGCTAGGCTGCCATTTCTTAAAAAGCAACCTCAACTAACTGTTGAGAATATTTCACAATGGGGTAATTTCAGCAAATTTTGTCGTCGCCATAAGCCCATAACCCACAATCTGTTCACCATAACTTCATTGATTGTCCCCATCTGAACCCCATTCGCTGTTGTCATTTTTCTAAAAGATTTTCCCATATCTTATCTGAATTCTCCCACTTTAACAGTAATTCTATTTTCACTTATGTTCAAGGACTGAATATTTTTTATAACATATGATTTTGTTATGCAATTTAGGACTTATTTATAATCTCATTTAATTTTTCCCGTTATATTTAGCTTTAAAATTTTTATGTATGGGATTTTATCTATATATATTTGTATGTATGATTGGATATATGTTGGCACGTAGGTATCAAAATTCCTTCAGGTGTGGCCGCTCTCTTTGGGCAGTGGTGGGTCCTGTGCAGTAACTTCAATTATATTCTATATATATATATATATTATATTATATATATATATATATATATATTTATATATATATATATAGTATCTATATATATTTATATAATATATATATATATTATATATTATACTTATATATATTATTTATATCATATATATTATATTATATATTTATATATAATATTTATATAAAATATATATGATATATATATACTTATATATATATCATATATATATACTATATATATACAGGGGGGTAGGCAGGAGGGGCACTTCCCCCCCCCCTAAATCTTGGCGAAAATAAAAAATGAACCTTATGTGTTTGCCAGACGACGTTTGTTAAGGTTTTATTTAAGTTAAGAAAAACTGAAAATATAATAGTACATCAATGCTCGATAGTAACTGGAAGCGTGACATGCTAATTAACTTAATGTATTATGTATAAACCAATCCCATTGTTTTTTTTACAGTTTAATGTTGTTTGTAAGTGTTTCAATAGCTGGCTTAAAGTCACTAAGCTGTGGTGCTTTTATTCAGCTAGCTTCTTCAGACAGTATTCTATGTTGGAACTCTCAGTCTTGTCGATAAGCTTTTGCGGCTGAAAGCTGCTTATAATATATATATTATATATATATTAGTATATATATATATATCTATATATATATTATATGATACTATATATATAGTAGTATATATATATATATATATATCTGTATTATAATATTATCACTCAACCTTTGCCCCCCCTAAATGAAATCCTGCTAACCCCATTTATATATATTTAATAATATTATATATATATATATATATATATTATATATATATATGTGTCCGTGGCTGACGCGGTTTGGTTGGTGTTTTGTTGCGGGTTGGTGTGGTTGTTGTGCTTTTGTGGTAGTTATCTTGCTTATTCCGTATGTGTGTTGTGGCTGGCAGCTTTTTGTATAGATATATATATATTAATATTATATATTATATATATGATAAGTTATTAATATATACGATATTGGTGCAAGATAGGAGCGTATGAACCCTATTTTTTAGTTGGTTATCATCATCATCATCACATCCATCTAGTAGTCGAATGTTCATCATTTCACAATGTGTTAATCTAGGTTCGATCTTGCCTTACTGAGCTCGAAGAATTTTAAATGATGAGTCACAGGAGATTTTCTCTCCATCAGCGGGGATCGAACACTGGACGCGCCGCGTTGCTGAGCGTATAGCAGTAAACCGCGGGCTTTAATCCACTAGCCCTTTTGATAGTTATTTCAGATTCCTCTCTTTTTTTTTTCGCTTCTTCATAGTTTCTTCTCGCTTCCAACGAAGGTCCGGTTCCTCAGGTGAAATTATAAATTTGAGTTTGAAGGTTTTGTGTCGTTCTTTATTGTAAATTCATGCCGTCCACTTAGCACTTAAAATGTTAACAATCATATTGTGACAGTTTAGTATATATAGTTATATATATTATATATATATATATATAATATATATATTTTATATATAATATATTATATTTATATAGCTATATATATATTATATATATATAATATTATATTATTATATATAATTTATACATATATATATACTATATATAGGATAAGATTATAAATATTATATATAAAGTATTATATATATATATATATATATATTATTATATATTATAAATATATAGTATATATATATATAGTATATTAATTATTATATATAACTATATATATATATATATTATAATAATATATATATTATAATATATATAATAGATATATATATATATATATATATATTATTTACTATAATATATATATATATAATATATATATATATATATATATATCTAATATATATATTTAGTAGTTAAATATATATATAATATATTAGTAATTCTGTTTAATTGCCACAAATATCTTTAGGAAGCTGTGGTTAAATTTGCCTATCCTATGAAATGTTGCCCTCAATGAATCTGTAGTAAGTGCTTCTGTTAAAAAGGCTAATTTCTTTAGTCCGCACTTTTTCGTTTTAATTTTCCCTTCTTTGGGTATGACTCTTGTGCGTTCCTCATTCTTATTCTTCATCTAGGCTGTCCAAATATTTTTACCTGAATTACAAATGATATAAGCGCGAGAGACGCAAAATCGATGAACGATAGGAAAGCAATTGTCAGTGAGGAACATTCCTGCCCTTGTGTAGGAGAGTGTGCTTCTGAGCGTGACTCATCCCCGTTTCATTGCTTTACTCCTCAAGTCTTTAATACATAACACTCGTTTCCTTAGTGGAGAAGCTTCTGTTAAGAATGTTCAATTCATCTTTAGAAGAAAACCAATTCCTAAAGATCTGTTAACGCATTCACCTATAGGTTTCACCTTTAAAAGATTTTTGTAATCTACTGTTCTAACTCTCATTTATAGTTGGATATATTGGTTTCACTTGTCTTATTTCTAGTCATGCAGTATTGTTTCCGAGAATCGAGTCATCTGCAGTAAAATTTTACCTCCTACTGATCTTATGTTATTTTTGCCTTAGAAACTATTGGAAGTCTTGTGTGTTGGACTCTTGACTACACAATACTTTTTGGACAGGTCTTATGACGGGCAACGTCGTAATTTCAAAGTCCACAATTCCAATGAATCCTCACTCTCCTCTCAATTTTTCACAATACTCATGTTATATCGCTTCTGTAAATTATTATAATTGGAGGTTGTTGATGGTGACTTCTTTTCGCTTCTCTGTTACAAATGATATTTCCTCAGGATTTTGTGTTGTGTCACGTTAATCTTACATTACAATCAACGACCTACTCATTATTTCCTTATCAATATTCTATTAATGATGCTCTACTACTCAATCTTCATTTTTCACTCATATCTAATCTACGAACTCTTTGCATTTACAATCTCTCTAGTCGACTGAGTCTTTCTGGTACTGATTTGGAACTGACTAGAATAAGATTTTTGCGTTTTGGGGGTAGCTTTAATATGTGAACATCAAACTTTACAAATTCCACTTCCTCAAATATCCTGCGTAAGAAAATGACTCCCAACTCTCGCTGTCTCTTTTCAATCGACTCTACCGTACGTATCTGTTGAAAATAAAGCACCTTGGTTAAAAATATATGAGAGAAACATCATTTCACTATGGAGAATCCTTAAGGCAATAGGAGATTTGGTTCAATTACAATAATTCTTTCTCACACAGTTACTTCCATGCATAGAGGGATGCTATATACCCTATTATAGTGGGGTACTGTGCGCATAAGCTCTGGAGGAGGAGGATATAGTTCCACCATTCGTCAATTAATCATAGTATATGTGGAAAAGGATTGGGTCTTGGTTAAAAGTTGTTTTCTAATAACAGCCTTTAATTTCGACAAGTCTTTTAATTTTTACATCGCTAAAGCGACGTTGGCAACTATAGATTCTCGAGGCTCACTTAAATGACCGATCAATTCATCCTATTTTGCAATTTCCCTCGTTACAACAAAATAGCCTTGTCTTCTTCGCTTCTAGTTCTTTTTTCCGAGCCTCTAAATCTAATTCTGTGATTTCTCTTTGGTCCTGTTTTTGTTCCTTGAAGTATATTTAAGCTTTCAAATTTTAATGAACTTTTGTTGTGGCCAAGCATTAATTTGAGCTTCGGTGGGTTCTTGTCATTTTTTCGAAGCATGTCCTTCAGCATAAGTTTCCCCGTTAGTGACGCTTAAAAGTCATATATATATATATATATTATAGTAGTATATTTATATATATATATATATAATATAATAATAATATATTATATATATATATATAATATATATATTATATATTATATATATATGATGAGAGAGAGAGAGAAGGAGAGAGAGAGAGGAGGAGAAGGAGAGAGAGAGAGAGAGACGAGAGAGAGAGAGAGAGAGAGAGAGGAGAGAGAGAGAGAGAGAGAGAGGAGCAGAGAGGATGAGAGACAGAAGAGAGAGTTGCATAACTTATGATTCATGTTCTCCATCCATATGCAATTGAAAAAAGTCAAAGGGCAGATGACCGAACCTGTGCTCATGCTTCTCTGGATTACTAATGAAAAGGGTTACCGTTACTAACAAGGTAGCCTGACTTAAGATTTGCATTATATATATATATATATATTATATATATATTAATAATATATATATATACTATAATTTAAATTATTATTTTATACGTATTATATATATAAGTATATAATTTATTATATACTGGTATATTATTAGATGTGCGAGGGTGGGGATTTTTTGTCATTTTCAATAGAATATCTGAAGCCTTGATTGTTAAGATTGTCATTTTGTCGGAACACTGAGCGACAGACCACAAGATGATCCAGTCAATATAAGGTTTTGGATTTGCCTTCTAAAGACCAGAAGAAGAATTATTGAAATGAGATGGATTATATTTAGAATTAATAAACAGAATAAAAAAGCTGTTGTTTTTTAAAGAAGGAAAAAATAAAAAAAGAAAAGATTGGTATTTACAAATAGCACACAAGGCTCTCTCCATGATGGGTGCAAAGGTCAATCGATATAATTGTCCTTCAACTGAATATGAAAAGGAAAAAATAGCTCCTCTGCCAATTTGGGGTGATGAAAGTAGTCCCAGTTCCTTTTGACGATTTCTTTATGGGAGAATCTTAATTTCATGCGAATATAATAAAATTGTGCCTGTAAAAAGGAGTCTTGTGAGAGGGTAAAGGCAAAATCTCTTCCCTCATATATCAAGTCTGAAGGGTCAATTATTTATATTGTTAATTGAGAAAATGTGAATGTAAACACAACAGTGAAATATATATCCCATGAAATTTTAGCGAGAAGCATCATGGCCCAACTGACATGTTCTGCAGGTGACTTTATAAAGAGAACAACAGTCTCATTACAGTTATTTCGCTAAAATGATAAGTAACATCGTAACAAATTGATGAAATTTTCCCTACTACGAAATATTATTAGTTATTACATATACTTATATTCATTACGGTTTTATACCTAATGCAGGAGAAAAATTTGTTATAAATGTAAAGTAATGTGTTAGAGACCTTTTAAGGTCCATCTGGATCCTTAAGGATTTTTATAGGTGAATTACGATAACGAGCAGTATAGGAATCATTAAAGATCTTACGAACAATCAAATGCAAGCTTTCCAAAAGGATATTTATCTTGGTGTTTAGGATACGAGTGAAATTTATCTGCTTTCTGTCTGCTTGGAGAGTCCCTTTGGGGTGGGGAGCCGCCCTTCGGGATCACTGTTGTATCGATTTTTAAGAGATGAAGTTTAAAGTCGAAAAGTTAAGAACCTTAGATGAATTAGTGAATTCCTCTATACTCAAAGAAGTGAGTTGCATAGAAATAAAGGGATTATAAAGATTAAGCAATAAATTTGTTTTTGCCTAGGTGTCT
>JABUQX010089173.1:7500-12500 GCA_015478945.1 Trachelipus rathkii | reverse complement strand
AGCTTCGAGCCAATGGAAGAAAGATGCTAACTCCACGAAAGGGTGACTCTACTAGGTGATAACTCAAAGACTACGCATCCACGAAAACTTTGCAACCGAGACAAACAGTCTCATGAGTTTTCTAGATCCAAGAGTTTCGGGGCCAAGAAGGAAGACAAATGCTTGCCCGACTGACAGCGCATTAAAAACCCATCATAGTGATGATGTATTATTTTATTATTTTTTAAATATTGACTGTGTAATTATAATATATTATAGATATGTGTCTATTTAGGTTTTTACTATATCTAATATATAGTATATATATATATATATATATATATATATATATATATATAATATATACTTGTATATAATCTATATATATATATATATATATATATATATATATATATATATATATATATATATATATATATACAATATATATAATTTTTATTACTGTATATATATATATATAATATATATAATATATACATATATATATAAATATCCTAAAAACATATGACAAACTGAATGCTTTTCGTCTGACCAAAAATATTTTTTTATCTTTTAAAACGATATTCGATATTTGTGTATCGATTGTACCTACTTGAAATACCCAGGCAGCTACACAGATAAATGGCAGACATCTTGTTTCCAGTACTGTTTTGACAGGTATATAGATATGAAGTGCTACTGGAATGAATTTAAAATATCAATATTTAGTAAATATTTGAAATTTAAAATAATAACTGCAGTGTATTTGTTTTTCCCAACATTATAAATTATTATTTGACAAGAAATGAAAGGTCAAATAAACATTTAGTAAACTTTTTTAAATTTTAAGACGTACAACTGTTCTGTAACATAGGGTAAAGATGTGCTACTAGAGTGAGATTTAAATATGAATATTTAGTAATATTTTTAAACCTACAATAATAAACTGAAGTGTTTTGCTTTTCCGAACATTATCAATGAATTTTAGAACAAATTTAAGGCAAAATGTGCATTTAGCAAATTTTTTAGATTTAACAGGTAACACTCTGATTTACATTAATAATATGTTCAAAAATTTCGGGCATATAGCAATATATTACTATATATTTATATATATATATATATATTATATATATTAATATATAATATATTATATATATATATATATATATATATTATAATATATATATATATATATATTATATATATATATTATATATATACTATATATAATATATATATTCATTGTATATATATATATATATATATATATATATAATTATATATATAATATATATATATATACTATACTATATATATATATATAATATATATTATAATAATATTATAATAATATAAATAATTATATATATATATATATATATATATATATATATATAATAAATTATTTTTAGATTACAGGTGGTCAGCTATCTTAAACGCTAACCAAATTATATATATATATATATATATGTATAGATATATATATATATATATATAATATATATATACTATATATTTATATATCTATTATATAATATATATATATATGTGTGTGTGGGGGGGGGGGGTTTAGATTAGCTGACACCTGTATCTAAAAAAACTACGATAGCTACCATAAACTGAATACATTTTTGAATTCAGCGACTAATGAATATTTAAACAAATAAACATATAATCCAATTAATTAATAAAATTAATTAAAAATAATACATTAAAACACATGGGGTATGGGCAACATATCTCGTAGGGCGCCCGTTTTCTCTTAGAAGACGTTATTCAAGCTGGTTTCACTTTTTAATTGTGAATGAAAAACATTTTTTTTTATGTTTTCAGTAATTTTTATATATATATATATATATATATATATATATATTATATTAATATATATATATATATATATATATATAATATATATAGTATATATATAATATTATATATATAAGATTATATATATATATATAATATAATGAGGAGAGAGAGAGAGAGAGAGAGAGAGAGAGAGAGAGAGAGAGAGAGAGAGAGAGAGAGAGAGAGAGAGAGAGAGAGAGAGAGAGAGTAGTTTACAACAGTAGGTTACTTTAGGTTAGGTTAGGTTAGGTTAGCTTAGGTTAGGTTAGGTTAGGTTAGGTTAGGTTAGGTTAGGTTAGTTTAGGTTAGGTTAGGTTAGGTTAGGTAGGTAAGCTTGGTTATGTTTGGTTGTTAGGTTACGTTATGTTATGTTAACTTATTTTACGTTAGGTTATTAACTGTTAAGTGAATAACATCTTTCTTCTTTAAACAATTGTAGCCTTTCCACTCATCTGTTATAATTGTTGTTTTTGGCTTTATGTATGTCTCTATTACTTTCATTACCATTTCACTAATCCTGCTCATTACTGGTACTAAAAAACATTTACCTGATCCTCTTTCTATACCTCCTATGAACCATCGACTTTTCAACATTCGTCCTCTTTTATATTTTCGTTTACCAAAAACTGTATTTCAATTGAAACTTATCGTACACTATATCATTTATTATTATTTACTTTATTTTATTGCCCCTTATTTATTTCTTCTTCATTTTCCTTCATTAAAACGTTGGCTGATTTCAAAAATATATTAGTTTTATGTAGCTATCGTAGTTTTTTAGATACAGGTGTCATCTATTCTAAATATTTTGAACAAAATTAAAAGAGATATATATATAATAGATACATATATATATATATATTATATATATATATATATCTTATATATATAATATTATATATATATATATTATATAATATTATATACATAATATATATATAATATATACTATATATATATATATATATATATACTTTTTTTTTTTGTATATATATATTATTTATTTTATAAATAATACCATATATATATATATATATATATATATATATATATATATATATATATATATATATATATATATATATATATATATATAATTATATATATATATATAATATATATTATATTATATATATATATAATATATATATAGTATATATATATATTTAAAGTTGTCACACCCCTCACGGGCAGAGCCCTATTCAAGGAGGGGTATATATATAATAATATCTATATATATATATAATATATATATATATATATTATATATAATATATATATATATATAATATATATATATATATATATATATATATCCCCGCAAGGGGTGTATTGATTCTTGTTATGATGTTATATTCTGGATGAATAACCTAGAACATAGAATAGTGACAAGTACATGGGGGGACTCTGTTCATCCCTCCGGGCCTATCACTAGTATGTGCATTTGTCAAATGGGAAACCATTTAGTCTTTCTTTCTCATCGCATCATTTTTTGAATTACTGCATCTTTAATGCCCTCCACAATGGCAGATTTCTAATATATTTCCCATCTTTTTTTCCAATCACAGCAAAATAACATCAGCAAAAACTACCATCTGTTGGGTTCCGAGCCTGACCACACCTCGGTCACTGCTACTTCTCTATCAGCAGGCGTTTCCGCTTTTATTCCTTCTATTGCACCTGAAAGTCTTCTGCTTAACGTCAGCGATTCATCGCCTGGTATGCCCTTGACAACCCAGATCCCCAAACGGTTGGGGCAATCCCGAAAAGGTGCCCCCCGTCAAATTCTTTCTCATTTGTTTACACACATATGCTGCTTCCCCTCTTGGAATGCCAGCTGACTCGTCATTCACAATGTATTACTTATTGCGATCCACTACCTCCAAATCTCTTACTGAGCAAAGAACCCTCATTCTTAGCGATACACTTGAAAAAGCTTTAGGAGTTGAACACCCCCACTCACATTAATGAGAAATGGGTTCCTTCTCGTTCAAGCTACTATCCTGAATCAAAGCTCCATCTTCTCATCCTTAACGACTCTCGGAAACATCCCTCTTATTTCCGCTCGTGATGAAATAAGAAACACATCCAAAGACATTATTTATTCTTTAGAACAGAAAAACGTAGATATTGTTGCCATTTTAAGAAATCTGCAACAGAAAAGATTTCCGGTTGCAAACATTTATAAATTTCCCCCTAGTAGGAGCTCGCCTGATACCTCAAATCCTCCTTTACTGCTGACCTTTTCTACCCCTTTTCCACATTCAAAGATGAAAATATGGTTTAAAAACTAGTGTTCGTAAATTTATTTTCCGACCCAGACGTTGCTTTTAAACGCCAGCGGTTTGGCCATCCCAGAAAATACTATAGAGGACCTCAGTCTGCGGAAAAGAATTTCACATTCCCTGTGAAAACATACCATACTACATAAATTGTGAAGGACCCCCACAGTGCCTCTCCTTAAAATCCCCATCTTACCTGTTTGAACAGAAGGATTTAGAGTTATACACCATACATAAATTGAGCAGGGGAGATACCATACACCAGCTCAAAGACAAATATCCTACAAGATAAAGACAATCTTATGCTACAATTCAGCATCCGTCCCTGCCTCCGCGTGTTAATCCACAGACACAACTCCATTTCAATAGAACTCCTCTCCCAAATTCAAGCAAAACTCAAGCAGTTACTGCACCTGCCCGCCTGCACTGCCTATACTATCGACTTCTCAAATAGTCCAAAAGCAGCCCTTGATCCAATCTCCCGTTCAAAATGCCTTCAACAACCTTAGTCCGTGTGCTAGTTTTCAACCAACTAACAATGAAACTAAGCTGGTTCATCCACTTCAAAGCTTGGAAGGCATTCATTGCCAAGACTCTCCGTCCCACACCCTCCCGATGAGTTCGTCAAATTCTCGTAGATTCCCGAGTCTATGTCCCCTTGTTTGTCTCTTGTTATTGCTCAAATTCCTGAAAAAAGAGGTTCCAGAACAGATACAAAAGATTAAGCACGAAGCTAAAGATTATTCGCAAAATGACAAAACATCCGAATTTCTAAAGCAGGACACACCTACCCCAGATGTAAAATATGCAACTGAGAAGAGACCTTCCCATAAGTCTATTCTTGAGATAAGAGCATTGACATCAATTGATTGTACCCAAGCAACCACA
>JABUQX010089172.1:0-24718 GCA_015478945.1 Trachelipus rathkii | reverse complement strand
CCCATAACACCTCAACATAGTACTCCCGCCGACTACTCGTAGCCCCTCCCTACCTTCGTCACTATTATCCACTTCCCCACCACGCTTCCTTGTTCCCAAGCCCACCTATCCTGCCCTATCCCCCATTTCACTCTTACCCTCTGCCTTCATCCGTTCCTTCTCCTTCACACAACCTCATCCAAACCTCCCTCTTTTCACAACACTAACCGCCCCTCTGATTCCGCTGACTCCCGCCATACTCTCCTACTCCTTAATACCCTGCAGAGCCTGTCCTCCCTCCCCCCTCCCTCCCTTCCGTCTTCTCTCCCTCTCCCTCCCCCCCTCCTTTTCCCCCCCTGCCCCTCTCTCTCCGCCGCCTCCCCTGCTTCTATCCGCTTCGCCCCCCCGCCACCAACCTCCTAACGCCATACTCAAATCGAGATCGGAAGACCCCTCAACCCCTACCCTACTCAAACCTTCCATCCCATACACTTTCTCCCCCCCTTCATGCCCTCCCCCCCATCTCCTAATCTTATCCTCCCCATCCCTCATAACCACCTACTGTCTACCCAGGCAGACCCTCACCCCCCATTGTCTCCCCTCGGCTACTTCCTCCTCCCCCTCCCAATCTTGTCCGACTTTCTTCTTCTCCCCTCCCCTTCCGCATCTCATTCCTACCTATCACTATTTTACTTACCCTTCCGATAGACGAAACCCGCCTACCCACCACCCACTTCTTCATAATCCCTACTGCCCATCGCCCGCCAACCCTCTTCCCCTTCTCTGCTCAACATCATCACTTCTGTTTTCTCAGCGTCCACCCTCCTTACCCACATTTCTTCTTATTCTCCTCCTTTATCTCCCTCCTATTGTATTCCCGATCCCGCCTTATTGCTATCCCTCCACCTCTATTTCCCAACCTCCTAACCCCGCCACCTTGTAATCTTCCGCCCTGCAGTCTTTCCGTCACTACGCCTCCCTCTTATCGCAACCCCCCTGCACCAGCCATCTCTGCACCTCCCTACCCCCCCTATCCTACCCTCCTTACCCCCTCCTCACATATTCTCCCGTTCCCTTTTCTCTCACCTTCCCCTAAATTACTCTCGGAGGTCACCATCTATCTTCGTACCTCATGCTCATCCTAGGATGGCCCTCTCAACCCTACCCTCCCCGCTTTCTTTCACACTCAGCCTAATCCCTCCCCCCCCTCCCGCTTCGCACTCCTTCCTTGCTCCTTTCCCCCGTACCTATTACCTCTCTACACTGCCGCTCTTCACCGCTTCCTATTCACCTTTCTCCCTACATCCCCATTCCCATCCTCCTTCGCTCCTCCCTCCTCCCCCTACCCTCTTCCTTCTATAGCACAAAAACACCTAAACACCCAAAATACCACCCATAACACCTATCCAATAATCACCCAAATCTATACCAATTACCTAGCCCCACTTCATGACGACTTCTCGCCCGTGTTCTTATCCACTTCCTCAGACCTACCTTTATCAACTCCGTAATACCCAGCCCACCATAACAACCTCTTCCTATCCTATAGCCAAATCTGGTTCCCCTTCTTCTCCTTCATTCAACATCTTGCGCTTCCTATCCTAGACAAAATCTTTCATCATGCCAAATTCATCATCCCCCTATCTCCTCCTGTATCCACCCTGTTCCTCAATTCCCTTCTCTCTCTCCTCCGATCACATTCTCGGTTTTTTCGCTCTTTCTTTTTTTTCCTCCTTTCAACAGATATAAAAACTTCAAGCGACCTACTATTCTTATGCCCCATTTTCTCCATTTATGCTTTATACATTCTCCTAAATCAGCACTACATCTCATCATCATCAAACAAATACAATACTACATCTACGTCATCATCTCATATAAAAAAAAATTCATCATAAAATCTCTCAATTCGATCAAATCAATCAAAATCATCATCATAGTACTCAAACATCAATACATAATCTCTCAAAATCATTTTAAAACTAAAAGAGAATAATCATAGAAAAATAATTACTAAAACTAAATTTCTCTCTGTCTCTCTCTTCTCTCTCTCTCTCTCTCTACATCAATCTACTTCTTCCATCTTAATAAACAAGCATGCTCAATTTTTTAATAAAAAAAAAAAAACAAAAAAAAAAAAACAAAAAAAAAAAAAATCATAACATCCAACTACAACTCTCAAAATACTCTAATACTCTTTTTCATTCATCTCATCTCTCAATCAAAATCTCAAATACAACATCAAAATAAATATCGTCATACATACTCGTCTAACGAAAATCATCTCATCTCATAAACTCAAATATCATCTCTCTCCTCATCAACATCTACTGACGATCCATCCCCACCTCCACAACCCCATTTGTTATTGTTGGCCTCAATACTCCTGCTTCCTTCTTTAACCCCCACCCATTCTTACATTCATTCCCACCTCGCTCTCCCACTCCAATACTCCTTGTCATGCACTGACTGGGCCACTATTACCCCATTCTCAGCGCCGTTTGCCCCTTGCTCATTCTGCACCCACGTCCTTTCATTAGGGTTCCCACGAAAAAACGCACACTATTAATCATCCCCTCACTGTTTGCCTCCCACTCCTCCTAACCTTGTCCCTCCCCCCCTTTTACTGTGTCGCCCATCACTCCTCACACCCCTCCAGTGGATCCCCCGTACGTCTATCCATCGTCTATCGCCTGAGAACCCGTACTTGCTCCAAACTGGGACCGCCGTCAGTCCATACACGCCTCCCAACGCCTATTAATCAGGTCGCCGCCCGCACGGTTTCCGTAAATCATTACATTATCCGCCTTGGGCGGCCCCCGCTCTTTTCGATTCTTCCATCACTCCGAATTTCTTGTCCTTAAACGGCCCTTTTTTCCCCCGTTTCTCGCTCTTCTTCTACAATGCGATTCCTCAACGTGGAATAAACACACACACATCATCACCCATGCAGCTGTCTTTTCCTATTTCCCATGTCTCGCTTGTTTTTGCGTCGCACTGATTGAGCACATGGACTGTCGCTACTGATCCCATCCATATCCACGCCGGTAGTCCAATTATTCCGTCGCCACCACGTTACACTTCCCCCGCAGCGAGTCTCAAGCTATACATCGCTCCAGCGTTCTTACCGAGCTCTTTCATCACCGACCTCCGTAGGCTTTGTTGCATGGACTGGTATTATGCACTAGCGGTAAGCATAAGCAGAGTGACTTGGCTAGCCCAATCACCAAACCCTCCCGTGGTACTCAAAAATTCCGACTACCCGATCCAAGTTGCTACGGCCTAAAAGTATGGTAATTCCGCACGCTCCTCCTAATACACTCTGGAATCGCTCGCGGGTCTTGTTTTCATTACACTACTTTCAAATCCTGGTGGCATGCCTAACACGCCCTGCATTCCCAAACCCAGATGTAACATTAGATATGAGCTCGAGAATGATTGACATTCTAGAACGGGTGCTTTCACGACGCTACCAATCACACCGAGTCATTAGTAAGCTTAGGCGACGACACCTTTCTAGAGCTCCTGTACAGCCATCTACGGCCAGAACGATCCAAACATCGCGCTCCGGTCCTCTCACTGCAGGCTCCTAGCTGCCTGCCGCCTAAAATGTCCCTGTTGCACGCAGCCATAGTCCACATGCATCCCCGAGCGCCAATAGAATTATTTTAATCTGATCAGAGATCCTGTCCAATTTCCTTCAACGCAGAGGCAACGAAAGAATTATTCTCTGACTATACAATGGCCCATCCTTTCGTAAACCACCAGATAGTACCTATCACACACCCCATCTAAGCATGAACACCCTTTGAAAAGGTGTTGTATACCAGCCACTAACAATAGGTACATGAAGACCACCGAGCTACTAGAAGCGCCATAATAGTCTATTGAGACCTCCTTTTATAATCCAATACCGCGCCCCCGATCTCGGAGGCACACCGCGCCCGTCCATCCTTGAGGATCCTTTAACATCAGTTAACCCCCAGTACCTTGCGGACTACTATCTGGTTATGATAGTTCACCCTTCATTTCTCCTATAAAGGCTTTGTATATAAGTAGTGACACTAAGCCAATGCCAGCACCCCATGTTATTTTTCTCCTTTTATCCGCCCTCCTTAGCTTGCACCCGCCTCCATTACTTTGGCCACGCACCTCGTCGACTCCCAGGACCCTCCGCGCCCGACAACACGAAACAGCCCACGCTATTCTCGGGGCTCACACGTTCATTCGTCGATGCCCAACCCTCCGTTCCTAGGCTTCGACACCTGAGAGGTTATTTATTGCGATCCCGCGCTTTTCCGTTACTCACCCCGCCCCTCCCTTCGCCCTCAACTTAATGACCTTACCATAACAGCCTTCTTTGTATTCAGCCACTTCGCGCACACCCTCACTAGCGACTCACTTGTATCCTATATTATCCCGCCTCTCTCCGCGGTTTCCCTCTGCGTCTATCACCGCTCTCCATTCGCGCCCCCTTCCATTTCTCCTTTTCTTACCCGCTATGCACTTTCACTTTATCATCGATCGTCCCCCACTACCCGCCACTGACTACACTTCTTCTCCCATCTGACCTGAGCTAATATTAGGTACTAGAAATGGACGTTTTTCTTTCAATACACCTTTTACACCCCATGGTTTTTTCCCTGCACTAGCTACGTCATGACAACTGCAGCACCAATAAACTCATTTACGAGATTCCGCAGGCCCCGCCAGTCGTTGCCCCCCCTCGACCACACGTCCTAAACCATGCATGCATAAGATCCACTAAAAACTACGCGCGGTCCACACTCGCGCGTCACACGGCCTGAATTACCACCAATCTTTGCCCACTATCTTAGCGGCATACCTCATAATTTTATTACATTATTCTTACTCTGACATATTTCTTCGACCATAGCTGGTTTCCTTTGGGCTGTTCTACCTGGCACCCAAATACTGACTGACGTACTCCTCTACTTGACCGCTTCCCCCTGCCGTTTTATACTGCCCCATCTGTTGATATTAGCCTGATTCCTATCCACCCCCATGCAACACCTCTTTCTCTTTCGATGCCACGGTACTTCTTTCTTACCCGCAGTCCTTCAGGCCCCCTCTGCCCGCTCCTTATCACTTTGGGTGGACTACCTCCACCCCGCTATGCCCCCTGCTACCTTTCGTCGCCTGGCGTCTAGTCACGCCCACACGGTTGCCATCCGTCTCCCCCCTTCCATCCTATTGCCTTTCCAATCTTTTCCGATCGAGATACGACTCTTTTCCCCCCCACTTACTTCGGTCTTATACCGGTGGAACACATCCCCCCTCTTTACGATCCATGATATATACTTTTTCTCCGTAGCCCTCCTCGCTGCCTGTACCCCACACGTACTCTCCCACCTGACCCTTATATTCGTGCCTGTCCTCTCTTCTGCCACCAGCTCACCTACCTAAAGCCACTCTGGCCCCTCACTTAGACCTCGTCGGGTGCTGGGCCTGGGGTGTAGGGTTCTTCCATACCTATAGCGCACACTCTGCGCCGATCGAGACGGAGCTTGGCTCTTGTGTCGTCCTCGGTATGCACTTTCTTGCTCTACTTCTTACGATTTATCCCAAGTTCCCCGCTCCCATACTTTCCCATTTTTCTCTGATCTTCATTTTTCCCCTTCCTAGCCCCCTCTCATCTATCATCTCATCATACATCAAAATCATCATCTCTCGTCATCTCTACTCATAATCTCTCTATCAAATCTCTCTACTACTCTCTCATCGTCTCATCTCAATCTCCCTCATATCTCAAATCTACCTTCTCATCATCTCTCTCTCTCTCTCTCTCATCTCTCTCCATCACAAAAAAAATACCTCAATCATTCTACTCTCACAGTGTACTGCATCAAAATATGAAGGTTCATCTAACACGAAAAAAAGTACAACAAAACTCTGCCCCATCTGGATCCTACAGGGCTACCATCACTTTATCCATTCCTTTCCCACTATACAACACGCATAGTATAACACCACCGCACACCCTTCACCCGTCTACAAAAGACCCTTACTCTGATGTGCCATCCAGAAAAACCTCCTATAAAATCTGCGATCTAGTTCACATGCCCCTAGCACCTCCCCTCCCAATCAATGGCCAGCAGAATTCCAGCTCCGTGTTGACACACCATACACCTCACATTTTTCCCGGCTACACACTCCCCCCATATATCCTCTATACTTTCAACGAGTCCCGCACGACGTCCAACACTAAGCCATCTCCTACATGATGCAACCTGCTCTAGCTGCCCCAATATGCACAAACTCTCCCCTTTCCTGCGGCGGTAGTTGCGTGCTCCTACAATACCACAATGCTACTAAAAATATGGCCACCTTAACACCCCCATATAACCTCCCGCACATTGCCGAACCTCCGCCTGCAGACACCCCCCTAAAAATCGCCGTATCTCATCTGTACACAATCTCCAACCATATACAACCCTCCACTCGCCTCCCCCCCGTTCTTCTACTTTCCAATTACTCCCCGACCGCCATCTCCCATGACGAAATTCGCAAACGCTCTCAGTACTCGTCCCGCGACCGTGCGCCCACTGCCGCTTGAGCCACCTATCCCTTAATGAGCTCCTACTATCAAATACGAACTCAATACATCTCAATCATCATCATCCATTCCCTCACCATCTCTTCTCTCTCCTCCTCCTCTATCTCTCCTCTACTCAAATACACAAAATCTCCACATCTATATCCATCTCTCATACTCAATCATCTAAATCATCATCTCATCTCTCATCTCATCGTCCACCCGTACCTTCCCGCCCCCACACGGCCCTGGCGCGATATGCCTCCCCACTTCGCCTGGTCGCAACTCTACATCCGCGTCCAACCCCTATCTCGAGGGGAGGGCCGCTTGCCCCCACCATGACCCCCACAAACCCTGCGCCGCCCCTGTCTCTCTCCTCTCCTTCTTCTCTCCTCTCTCTCATCTACAAAATCATCATCAATCTTCTCATTCATCTCATAAACTCTCATCAACATCATATTCTCTCTCAATCCTCTCACTCCAAAATCTCATCTACATTCCTCAACGAGGGTCACTCTCAAAATACTTCAATCCTCAATCTCTCAATAAGTCCTCTCATAATCTCTCCATCTCAATCTACTCTCTCTTCAAAATCGAATCACTATCGATCATCCATCTAACTCGTCTCTCTACATGCATACTGCTCTCTCATCAATACAATCATCATCGAATCACAGTCTACAATCAAAATCTAAAAATTTTCAAAAGACCCACAACACAGAGAAGACCAATACTTACACCGGGGTCTCATTCATCTCATCTCCTCAAATCATCGATCATACATACAATACTTCTGACTTATCATAACTCTCATCTCTCTCTCATCTCATAAAATATTCCAATAAAATCTTAAATCTCAATACTAAATTCATCTTAATTAACACAAAAAAAAAAAATCAAATACTCTACAAATCATCATCAATACCAAAAATTCTCACAAATTACCAAATCAATCATCTCCTCTCTATACTGGTATAGTGCGTAAGTGTGGTCTCCTCCGTGTCCGTTCTCGCATCGAAACGGTTTCGATAGATCACACATATAATATATTCCGACGACATCTTACCCGTTGTCGTTGTGCATAACTCACCACTACTCATTTAAAAAAACAACTCTGTATGTTGCCGCCTCATCTTCTGCGCCCCCCCGCCGCAGTAGTAGGCCAAGGCTACATACCCTTGAGCACCTATCCGCTCTGAGCCCCTTGCTTTTCCCTTTTCTTCACACACTCTTCAGCACCCATTGACCCTTACCACCATTTTTCACCACTGTCATTAATTTGGCTATTGTTTAGGTTGTTACTTGCTTCCGCGCCACGCGACCCCGGCCGACTCTGACACCGACAGCTATTGCAACGGCCCTGCATTATACCACCGACCGACACCCATCATTTTCCCCTTTGCGTGGCGGCATAGGGTTCTCCTTGCAGGCAATATTTCACCTGGTGGCGCTCGCGAGCGTTTCTTGGGTTTTTGGGCCCGGGTGCCCCATTGCCTCTTTTCCTTCACATGCCGAGTTACGCTACTTTGACACACTTCCTACTGTCCTTTTGCTTCCTCCCCTTCTCCTACCCCCCTGCTTTCCATTTACCCTATCACAAGTCTCTCATATTTTCTCGTCTCTCCATATCATCAATCTAACTCAATCTCCAATATCAAAATCATCATCATCTCTCATCTCTCTCATAATATAATCATCCTCTATCTCTCAATCATAATCTACTAAATCATACAAATCATCTACATCCTCTACATCATCTCTCTCATCTCTCCATCTACTCTCTCTCTCATCTCTCAAAATACACATCTCTCTACATCTCTTCTTTCATTATCTCATCTCTCATACTCTCTACTCCTCTCTACTCTCATCATCTCATCTCTTCATACATCATCTCTACAAATCTAATCATCTCTACTCTCTCAATCATCTCATCTCATCTCCATACCATCATCAAAAATCAAAAAATACAAATACATCTCATCATCTACCAAATCTCTCTAAAAAATCTCAAAAAATACAAATACTCAATCAAATCAAATCTACATCTCTCATCATACTACATCTACAAAAAAATCAAAAAATAATCATATAATCTAGAAGAAAAAGTAGCTTCTAAATTCTCATAAAAGAATCTAAAATTTTTTCTGGTGCACCAATCTTCTTCAATCTCTCTCTCAATTCATGACAAATGTAGAACTCCCACTGGCACTGAGGCTTTTGTACTTTCATAACCATCTAAGAAAATTTGAAGTTAAAAATAATTCTCACCCTAATTATTAATAATTATTTTTAATGTTTTAATTTTAATGAACAATTTATAATATCAATTTCAATACAATTTATCTTACTCAAAATCATCACCAGCTCTGCCACATTTGAAAATGCTTTAATCTAATCGTTAGTTCTATCCAATTCTGTCTTAATTAAAAGAATGAATTCGTTATGCTCCATTTTCCCGGCCCCTACCTTTCCCCCTCCACCCCCTTCCTCAACACAATATCTCCCCCCCCTTCTTCCCCAGCCCTTTCCCCTTCTTCCCCGCATTTGGTGAGGCTTGTCTGCCGGTGACGCCGGTGCGCTCCCTCCAAAACCCCTCCCCTCCTCACATCCCTACCTCCCCTGCCTCTGGTTAAGCGGCACTAGCCGGGGTGTCCCGCTCGGTAATGTGCTTTCGAAGATCCGCTAATTGCCACTCTTACAGTTTCTACCTTCGATACGGACCAGATTTCGGCGACTTGAGTACCCTTCGCTTTGGCTCAGCACCTCGCCCATCTGCCTTAGGGATTTCATCGTATTCTCACAAACACTTCTTCCTCAGTAGTCATCTCCCTCGTACTACAAAAACACAATTCGACTCCCTTTGATCCCCCCTCACCTTATTCCGCTCGTACTTTCTCCTGATCTCACTCCACCCTGGCCCCTCCTTCCTCCCCGTACCTGCTTCGTTTTCCCTCTTTTTAAACATTTATAAAATCACATTTAATATTACTCCTCCCAACTCCCCCCTTAGGCCCAGCTGGGACCCTCCTCGCGGCCGGCCCCGCCCACGCGGAGCTATTCTGTCTACGCCCCTACACTCCCCATACGCGTCCTTCACATAGCCTTGTTCCTCTTCGACAGCATTATTTCCCTCCGAAACATTCTACTGGCTATTCTCATCACACAGAGACCTACACTGTTATATTTCTGATCTCTATACCTATCTTCTATCTTCTTACTTCTTCTTTCCCTTCTTCTCTCTTCTTCTTTTCTTCTTCTCTCTATCATTCTTCTTATCTACTTACATAATAACTTATATCTTCTTTATATATACTTCTTCTTCTTCATATCTATCTCTCACAAATACTTACTATTTAACATTCATTAACACTATAATCTTCTATATTATAATTACATCTATATTTTTATATATGACTATACTATATATACAATATAAATTCAATTAAATACTACAATTAAAAGAATCCATCATTTAAATTATTAATAAATTAAACACATTTTTAATACATATTAGAGATTAATTGTATATGAAGATCATTATGAAAAATGGTAATTAAATAATTTTATTATATAACACATAATAATTAATTAAATGTTTTAGCATATTGTAGTAATATGAAATATTAATTATTATATTATTATTATTACAATATTAATATATATATAATTAATTAATATAAGTAATATTAATATTATAAATTATAAATAATAATACTATATTAATTAATATTATAATAATATATATATATCTAATAATCAATAATAATATAATACACGAACTAATTAATAGTACAATACAATCATATATATTAAATAATAATAATTAATAATAATAATAATTAATAATATAATAAATAAATAAATAATAATAATAATAAAATTAAATAATAATAAACGAGTTCATTATTAATTTGTTTCAGATATTAATTTTTAAAAATATATTATAAAAAAAATATTCCAATATAGTACGAAAAAGAAAAGCAGATGTTTCTTATTGTCTGATTTTGAGCATTAATAATAATATACTAATAATAATAATAATAATAAATAAATAATAATAATATATAATAATAATAAATAATAATAAGATAATCATATAAGATAAAAGATATGCATAAGCGAACGAATCTTAATTCCATAAATTATAAATAATTAACTCAATAATAATAGATAATATACGATATCATAATACACCATAATAATAAATAATATAATATCAGATAATAATAATAATAATAATAAACACATAATAATAATAATAAATATAAATATAAATAATAATATATATTAATATAATCAATAAATCAATATAAATAATATAATAATCATAATAATAATGACCATAGATATAATAATAATAATAATAATAAACATAATATAGTAATAATGATACAAAAGACTAATAATAATAATAATGCCAATAATAATAATAATACATCAAATACAAAAAACAATATTAATACCATTAATCAATATTATTTATAATACATAATTTCAATTAATATAATAATAATATAATAATAATAGTAATGACATTAATAATAATAATAATACATACTAATAAAATAATAATATACATACATAAATAACAATTAATAATATAATACATACATCAATAATAATAAACGCTAATGATAACTCAATAATAGTAATCTATACATATCAATAATAACTCAACATAATAATATATAAAAATAATATCAATAATAAAAACACCCCCTAATATCAATAATAATAATAATTAATAATAAATAATCAATCAATAATAAATAATTAATAATAATAGATAGTATAATAATACATAATAATAATAATTAATATTATTAGAAATAATAATAATAATATAATAATAATATACCATAATAATAATATTAACGGGGAAAAAAAGCAGTAAATAATATTGCTCATTTTTTAACGGTAAATACTCCAGAGTAATAATAATAGATAATAATAATAATGAATTATAATAATATAATGATATAATAATAATGAATAATACTATAATAATAATAATAATAATAATAATAATAAATTATTTAATAAATAAATGAGTAAATGACTAAAATTTCATGTCGAAAATAAGGTTTATATCTATTTTTTTCTTTTATTTGAAGCATTTGACCTTTTATATTTAACTGCCGTAAAAATAAAATAGCGATTTTAAGTAATAATTACCTCAAAATTTGAGAAAAAAACAACAAAAAACAGAAAACAAAAATAAACATGATTTAGAGCTCGTATTTTGTCTTTATTTGCATATTTAACTCTTTTACAGCTGCGCGCGCAATTCATGAATGGGTTATATAGTCCTTATGAAGTTCAGGGGCGGTACATTCCCCAAGGCGATGCAACCTGGCTTTACGCCGATTTCTAAACTATAGCAAAGGTATAAGCAACTTATCTTAAAAGACAAGATAATCATACTGTTAGTATTACATGGTTTGTCGTACAAAGAGGGAGACGAAATTTTCGTTGCCGAGTCATAATGATTTCAAATGTGAAGAATAATTATACTGTTTTAAAAATACTTTAGTTATTTATAATATATATTTTAAAAAATCAAATACAGTGATGAGTGAAATTATATCGGCAAAATTGTTTTTAAACTGAAAATTTTAATTTGATTTGAAAAAAAAAGAAAAATCAAATAAACAAAAAAAAAAAAAAAAAAAAATTCCATTATGGTGTTAAGCGAGTGACAATGAAAATTATTGCGCAAATTTTTATTCTAATTTTAACAACTTCCTCAAAATGTCAAAACATTTCCGAATATATAGACACTAAAAGTCGTTTCATAGATACTCCAATGAACATCTCAGTACGAAAATGTCACTGCGATGCAGGGCAAATATACGTCAGTCATCAATGCAGAGAATTTGAAACTTTTGTTCCGATTTTGTTTTCGTTCCATCCACAGTCATCAAAAATTTACAATACGAGAACAATTAATATAAAAATTATTTCCAAAGTTAGATGTAAACCAAATCAACTTTTAGTCCCTTTAAAAGCAGGTAGTTTTTATATTTTTTCAAATGGTAGTTTATTTCACATGTACACCGGCCTTTTCTATGAGACTGAAGATTATTGTATAGAGCATGTTATAGGTAGAAGAGGAAATGCCCGCTTGGATGCTTTAGTTTGCATTAGTAAGCCACTGGTTCCAAGGTGTTGTCCAGATAAATATACATTTGACGTGAACAGTTTTACTTGCAAATATAACTTATATTCTGTGTTCAGTCCAACAATAATTAAGGAACCAGCAATTTTAAAATGGCTTACTGTAGGAGGACCATACGTTGGCTTCCCTGAGTGTAGTGAAACAGAAGTATACAAAAAAGTTAATTTGGAAGACCGAGGAGCAGCTGACCTTCTCTATAGATCAAATGGCATCTTCTTGCATTGGAAAAGGTCAACTGATATTTTTCCTGATTTAATTGGACCAGATCTTAATGTATTGTAGTTGAAGAAAGAGAGCATTTATACATGCTAGCCTAACGTAATATACAATATCAAGCAGGATTCATGTGAGTAATAAAGCTACAAATACTTTATTAAAAAAAAAAGTTAATTATAGCGCTTGCAACTGAATCAAACTTTGTCTTTACAGAAGCTGAAATAATTTAACTAAATCATTGTCTCAATCCTATTTAATATCGTTTGTAGTTTATCCTGTAATTAATAATTAAATTTTTATTTAAAGAAAATATCTTTTTCCAACCTTATAATATATATATATTATAGCATTATTTGTTCCCATACGATTCAAACTAATAAAAATTAATGAAATTAAAGAAGCTACGCATTGTATATTATACCACTCTAGATTAATGTTCCAGGTGAATCATCATATAATAAATATTCATAATAATAATAAAATTATAAGTAATAAATTAATTATTAACTTTAAATAAAAGCCCATGGGTATCATATGATCGTTAGTGAGGGAATACTTCCCTAAATCCTCCCTAGTAAGTCATACGAATAATATAATAATTGAATAAATTAAAAAATTAAATAAATTTAAGAATATAATACATATATACTGAGTACTATCACATTGACCCCTCTAGCATAATATATGATCTCCAGTCAAATATCTCATATAGTATATAAATAGAATTATTAATAATTCTATTACAGTGCAGTATCCAGGGGAGAAGCCCAGCGCCATCGCGGTCATGGCGCCCCCCTCTCTAATTTTATTGTAGTTTAGACATCCCATAGCCATTTTTCTAACACAATCAGTATATCAGATATGGTAAACACATAAGTAAACGACAGAGGCGCTGCTTAAAATTATATGTAGGTACCTCACACATCTAGAAGATGTCTCAGTTCAACCCATAAATAATAAATAAATAAATTATCCTCAATAAAATACTTAAGAAGCCGCTATATAATATTGGGTACCTTATCTATAAGTACATAAACTTCTAACCGCCTAATTTATCCTTCAAATGCCATATAAAAAATATATACTATAACTTTACCTTCGTGCTCTTTATTTATATATGGCGCCCTCTCCAAATATCTATTATATGTTCTTTTATCTTAATAGGCTGTGTGATACCTAAATAAATATATTGATACAGAAACGTGATTTATGATACCTCGAGAGTAACCCTCCTCCCTCGCTATAAAAAATATCGGGCTGAGCGATACCCCCTGTACCTAAATATAATTATATTATATGTATATTCTAATATACGACATTATAGTTAAATAAAAAAGTAAAGATTCATTATAGTTAATATTAATTATAATTTAAGTTACTGCAATCTGAGTCAATATTAATTTTATTACCATAATATTTGTTGCCTCAACCGACTTAGCATACCTTAGCTCGGTAGTTATTTCCTCAAAACACTACCTTTTTTTGACTCTTAATGTGTAAAGACTCAAATGTAACATCAACTAAACACACTATAAAAGAATTGATTTAAAGATTGCTCAGTGATTATTTGTATAATATGCCAACACTAGTTCGTTGAAAATTGAAAAAGTATTATATTTTTAAGGTTATTAATTGAGTGTGATATTTTTAGTACTCTGTTATATGAGTTTGTCAATAAAATTCCTCTCTCATTTTTTATAGTGTACGTTAGATATTATAAGTGTCTTTGAGAAATCGATATCATTATATATATGATATCAGGAGTTTATGACACGAAATAAGAAATTAAAGAAGATAAACAAAAAATGATATAACAAATTAACTGATAAAAAGTATATATATTAGCAAATCTATTACAAATCAATAAATCAAGAAATCAAGAAAAATCAGAAAAAATTATTGATTATTTATAAAAAAACAAGTAAAAATTCAATTGATTTTTCTTCATTTGATTTTTTTCGTGCCATCCCTGGAATTCTAGTAATTTATATGGGTGTTAGAATGAGATTTCTCCAAAAATGGACAGGGGACAATCTTTGTGCAGTTATAAGGTACAGTGAATATAATATACACTACTCCTCGGTATATAATATGTAGTTATCCGGTTTAGGTTTATCTGATTGTTTAGTTTAATTTTAAATAAATATATATATATATATATAAGGATATTAGAAATTAAACTTTTAAACGGTTAGTAAAAAGCTTTTATGTACATAATAGTTAATGCAAATAGGAAATGCAGATTATTGAGTTTAGGGGAGCACAAATATACAGTCGGAGAAAATTGGTTTGTTCAACATAGTATATTATAATAATAGTAATACTATATATAATATTATATATATATAATATATATAAATATATATATATATATTATAGATATATATATAAAATAATAAGTAATAATAATAATAATAATAATAATCATAATAATATAATTAATAATTAATATTGTGTAAGGGATCGAATCAATGTCTGAAAACACGTGGATCAATAAGATATATAATATACAAGGTATTTGATAGGAAAGATAATGTGAGAGAGAGAAGAAAACAGAATAATAATAATAATAATAATAATAAGCTAAAAAGATAAATAAACATTTATATATTTCTTATAAAACTTGGATATTAAACAAATATTTTAAGAACTATACGAACAATAGTCAACTCGTAAAATAATATTAAAATAAATAAAATATTTGAAATTTTTTAATTTTGCGATCAACAATATTTTAATAATTTATTTTTTAATTTGTAAAAGATTAAAATTAATTACGTATAAATTTTAGGAGCATGACTCACACAAAGTTTATAGAGTATAAATATCATAAGATTTCATATAAAAATAAATATATGAAATAAATAATAATATTAATAAAAAATAATTAATCAATAATTAATAAATAAATAATAATTTAATAATAATAAAGGATATTATAATAATAATAAATATAGAATCCATCATAAAATAATTCCATGACGCAAAGTATTGCTTCACATATAAAAGAATAGGATATAGTAAAGAATTTGAATATATTAATTTTGAGGAAGTTACTGCATATAATGATAAAATTATATGGAGATTATTAGAGCTAAAGTGATAGTTTGTGATTGTTTTAGCAATTAAATTAATTCAATTATTCAGGTGAGTGAAAGTTTCGGGTATTACAAAATATATTATTAGTGTTTAATAATATGTCATTCGAAACATAGTTACGAAACCATAACTATGTATGTAGAATAAATACATTCTATATGAGATTTGTTTACTGCTATATTATTACAAAAGAAAAAACTTACTACATATTATTATTGACAGGCAAGATATGGGGTACTTCATTAAAACTACTCCCCACACTAGCTCCTTTGAATTACTTATATTATCTATAAAAATTATGCTATTTATATAATCAATTAAATATAGATATGTTTTATTGAAATTTTAACTTCTACTACACTTTATATGAGAATTATATATTTATAAAGTATCTCGACACTTCACGGCATTAGCCCAATTTATATGTATTGTTAGATCGAGGTGGTGTAACGAGCTCGTATAGGAAAGGTATGTTCCTCAGGAAATGGGGATAAACAAGATTTCGTACCTAGTGAGAACAGGGTTCCGAACTCTTTAGTGGAATTGCAACTCCCGAAGACAACGTAGCTCATCGCGTATCTCCGAACGCTTATCTACGCAGTTTATGTGTATCACACCGCTTTTAAGTGGTATGAATTTTATAATTTAAATTTAATAACATTTATTAAGTCAGTATTTTGGGGTGAGAGCTGATTGTAGTAGTGTTTAATGAACAGTGGAAATCTTGACACTAATTAATAAGTTTCTTATTTAACTTTGGTTAAACGTATCTATTAAATATAATTGGATAGGTTATAGAATAATATGGATATAATATATTATAGTAACTATTATGTTATATATTATATGTATATTTGATACTAGAGATATATATCTATAACCAAGTCAATATAATTATATATATATATAATTCATATATATAATATATATATATATATATTATAATTATATAATATAATATATGTGTAACCTAGGTAATTATATTTTTATAGGTATTTAGTTTATATATCTGTCGATATTTTAAAATAGCCTTAGGCAAACTCCCGAAATATATTAGAATATATTGAAATGTTTAATGCTACGTCACTACTTCGAATACTTCCACAAATTATCTAAGAGTACTATGCGAGGCCACTACTACTATACACTCAATTCGGTATGGTTTACAACTGCACTCTCTATACATACATAACTATACACTGATTTATTATTATTACGATTTTAGTTTAATATTCATCTGGAGAGTAGTAATTATTAATTAAGTTATTATTCCTGAGGAATTCTATTATATATCTTATATTTTGATTATATATATTTATTATTAGAATTTGTTGTACTTTTTTGTATTTATGTTCTATATATCAATTATATATCATATTATTTATTATTTATTATGTCTTGGATTTCAAAGAGTATTATATGAATTATTTGGTGTACTTGCATTCTGGGCATCAATTTCCTGACCCAAATAAATGTGGAATTAGATGGAGTTATCATTCTGATTTATTCAAATAGACGTTTTTCTATTGCATCGCAAACTTCATCGCGTGAAGCACCTTTTAGCGTATGCAATGTGGGCGTTATCACTGAAGTTTACTCTTAGTTAGGTGAATAATATAGTATTATGCTAGGGGTATAATGCAAAACTTTCTTGTGTTCAAAAGAGGGTGAGTATATACTTAACCCAATTATACGCCAAAATAATGACATTATATTTGAATTCAAAATAATAACTATAGTATATAACTTACTCAGCTATAAAATAGTATGTTAAATTACGTTATCCTATTTATAGGTTGATTAATACGAATGAGAATTAAAATATAAATATACAGAACATCAAAGCTACTTCAAGCTTATTTACTCTGCTCTACATTTAATAACACTTAGATACAGTATATTACTACTGATAGGTATACAACTGCAGCACTCAATACAAGGGAGCCTCACACCTTCCCTTAGTATGGGATACTACATATTATAACTCGTGGTGGAGACTCTCTGCGTTTCACCGCGCTCTTTGGATAGGCAAGTACCATGCTGTTCGTCATGTCCGAGTGTGAGTCAGAAGCAGATTACTTCAATAAGTTATCTTTATGAAACTGATTCTGTGCGCCTCCAACTTTCCAGCCTTTCCACCGTTGACTCCAATTTGTCTTATCTATTAGTGAGATTTCGTGAGTGATGCCGCGCAAGGAGGAGTATTTTTGTTACCTGCATGTCTGTTTTGACTGCTGTGCCTTTAGATCTGACTTTTTATATAGTCTCGTCCGTCAGTCACAAGGCAGGTACCTCTTGATCAGAGATATTTATCACACACTCTCACTGCGAGTACCCGTCTTTACTCTACAATTCCTTTTAAAATCACTCTGGACGGCGGCCCATCGAATGAACTTATACCTCTCTCTATCTAAGGAACTCCCATTTAGTTTGCTTTTTTGTGCTGTTGGTACGATTAATTGTCCATCAGCGCCGATGGCTGTGAGGTTTGCTGTCGTGCATGATATATATATAGAAAAAAAGAACAAGAGTATGGTTAGGTCCCGAAGTACGACTCTCCCGCACTTAGTCTCGCCTGCGCCCCTCCCGCTCCCCATCTCGGTACTTGGTTAATCACTCCTTGCATCCTCATAGATGTTCTCTGATATAAAGATCTTGCTATTCTCATGCTTTTCTCCCTCTCTCTTTACTCCTGTCTTATTTTCCTTGTCGTACTCTGGTATTTGTATAAGATTTATATTCTCTTCTCTCATCCTCAACATGTTATATACCCTACGTAGCGTCTTAGTGGTGAACATCATCGGATGAAAATGGTGGTGAGGTGGTTTGATGAAAAATAGTGATTGTAGTGTTGCAAGTTTTTATAGAGGTATTATTGACAGCCGATAACAGTGTATACTACACTGGTCCGCAACACCCCCTCCTTACCACATAGCTGGACCTCTGCTCACTGTATAGGTAGATATACATTTTCTTGTGTTGCGACCGGCTTAATCAAACTCCTTGAGATACTCTATATGCTCGTATTAGTAAAGAATAATAAAGTTAAAATACTAATGAAAAAGTAAGAGGCAATGATAAAAATATTATATAATATAATATATATATATTCCCGATAATATTATATTTTACCTATGTTTTACTTATTTTTATTGTTTTTGATATTTTAAAAGCCGGGACAGTTACGAGTAGCAAAAGGTATCAACCTATTTGTACTATTTGGTATTGTAAGTCCTGCAGCGAACTATCATTACATTATACAGTATTGGCTATATATTTAATATTTACAGTGAATTATATTTATTGCCCTATACTAAAGAACATTACATCTTTAGACGAATTCAGAAGAGTTTAGTATTTTTTTCTCACAATGGAAATTAGAATTAGAAAAATTAGCACATTATTTAATAAAGGTGTAACATCGGTATCTACTCTCGTATTTGGAGCACCAGACCATACATCTTTTACTACAGATCCTGCCATTCAATAATATACGATAAATACCGGTCTCATCATAAAAATAAAATAAATCATAAAATCTATTGCCACGAGTATCTATTAAGTCATTAAATTTACTTATCATTACTTAACAAATATTACAAATAGTGTAGAATATATATAATTGTAATATGAGACCAATACTGATACATAAAATTCAAAGAAACGAATAAACTATATTACATACAACATTAGCCTCAATATATTATTTACGACGATCCCAGTATTAATGCATCTATATTAATTGTATATCTTAGAGCTACATCAATTTCAAAATGTGCTTATAGTATATTAAATGCATCATTAGTAGTAATAGATTAAGAGAGTAATCTTTTGAAATTATTTATGGATTATAAATTTTTACTTAAGTTAATTATCATAGAAGCATGATTATTAAGATCCTAGAATATGAGTTAAAGATACAATAACTGTCAAAATAACATAACTCTAAAAATTTGAGAGCGAGCACAGCATATTTACCAGTTTCTCTCTATGAAAATACTCAACTTACATTATATGTATCTTAGTATAACAGTCACTAATGCTATTTGAAAACGCTATAAATATATTAAAAGGTATTCTCGAATAATAATGAGTTATATAATCGACAAGAAATAGTGTTCTAGTAAGTAATAAACATTATAAAACGACTGCCATAGTTTGTGCTTATGGCAGAGATAAATCTAGTTAGGTGTGAAGATTTACATAAAATACTATAAAATAATATCATCCGTTGCATTTCTCACATGAGTGAAGTAGAAGTCAGGGGTGTAAATGGCTGAGTCATAAGCGAATACGATCTCAGAAAAAGAGTGTGATGGGAAACTACAAATGTCTAGGATATTGCACTCATGGAGTTTTCATTCTGTCTATGAATAGCAAGAGTACCAGTAGGTTAAAACACAGCCAATACAGAAGCTTTGATCCAAACACTGAAATTCTTTCTCATCCGAACGTGCTGATTTCAATCTAATTGATTATATTCTAGAACACCTTTTTGCATTTAAAACTTTACATACACTAGTCAAATATCTAATGAAAGATACCTGGTTCAGCAGTGGGACGACGTTATGCAATAGCAAAGATCAATCAAATAATTAGGTCAAGGTCCAAGTGTTGAGACTCTATATCCCAGACTGTGTGGGATTGGACATTTATCTATAAAGATTGAACAATAAGATCATCATAACTAAAGAATAAATCTAATTAATATTACTTACCTATATAGAATATACATATAATACCTATATTATATTTATAAAATTATCTACTACTACTACTAAGTTCATTGTTACAACATAGTAATTATAGTTTTACTTATCATTAAATCTTTACTAAAAATTATAAAAGACTTACAAAATCTATTGTATTTTCATATTAAAAATTAGTATTATTATTATTATACCCCTTAGAATAACACTACAAGTTCATTTATCTCTTCTGCCTCTTTAAAGTTAGACTAATTACTATCATAGTACTTTTATATAATATTAATTTCACATATACATGTATATTTAAGTGAAATAAAGAATTACTTAGCATATCCCTATTTTGACTTAAATATAGCCATTTGTGTGCTATATACACCTGATCAAATTAATACTTTTTCACTGTTAATGCATTGTATAATTTCGTTGCTCTCTCACAGTTGTTCCGGTCACATATATTAGAATCTGTGCTGTGGTGTGTGTAGCTGTAGATTTTTAGTGGTTGTATCAGATTTCATGTTTCCATTTGTAAAAGTGTTTGAGTTTCATATATGACTTGTGTGAGCTTAAGTCGTTGAACTCATGTCTTACACTCTCATACTTATGGTTTGATGAGAATCAGTTGTTATTACTGTTGTTTTATTTAGTTATGTGAGATAATTGTGTTAGTGTGTGTGTGTATGTGTATAAGTTTGTTAGGTGGAGATGTGTTTATTAGTATTAAATGTGCGTTATGTGCGATGTGTTCTGATGATGTAGTAATCTTATGTGTTGTGATGAGTGTGTGTGTTAGAAAAATTGCGTGTGTGTTATTTGTTAGTATGATTAGCATGTTGGATCTCTCGCGCCCCTTTTTAAGTGCCTGACCATTATACGATTTAATTATATATTAACTTATGTTGGTATTTTTAGTAGAAGTTTTATACGTATTTTCTCAGATATAATTATTTATTGATCAATGAAAATACAACTCATTATTATTCATATTCTCTGTTAAACATTCCATCTTCGACTTATTATGGAATATTCTAAATGTTTTAATCTCTTGCATTCCTAACTTCTTATTTGAAATAATTACACACCACCTCTCTGAGCAGATTTGAGCCGTTAATCTAACAGACACACACGATAGAAAGAAATAAGATGAGGCGTGTAATCAAACCTTTTCTACTCATTCTAACACAAGTGTGAATCAGATGAACATCACGTGCTTTAATCTTCTTCTTTATTAGTGATTATATGTAATTTTATTTTAACTCTACAAGAAAACTATAGTATCGAGTATATTAGAGAGATAGCGAAGTATTTGAAACGCATTCTAGGTTACATTAATCTATATCTCAATCCACAAGTATTTATCTCGCTCAAACTTGTAAGAATTTATTAGTTGAGCTACACATAGTGAAGTGAATCGTTACCTGAACAATAGCTCAATGAATTATGCTTTTTCCACTGACATGAAAAGAGAGGTGCAATTCTTTCTTGTTCCTCTCTCACGCTAGTAGAAACGCTAGAGCTAGCACATAATAATCAGATGCAGCGACATAGCCGACTATGTTATATCATCAAGCTTTCTCTGCGATGACTCAGCCTAGATCATATGTAAAGTAGACTAGATCGTAGAATAAAATTCATATTAGAACATATTTGTATTTGAATGAGACATATCTTAAGTTTAATTTTTCAATACTAACAGCACTATTTTCCTCAATCACGAAGTGAGTCTGTCATCTATGGATCTCGAAAGAGATCGACTTTTCATGTATGACATCGTTACTATAGATATGAAATGAATACAGATCAAGACGGATATTAGTATTATATATGAGGAATAAATAAGAAAATGGTAACCTGTACTCAATCAGTGAATAGTACACTGACCTCAGTTATTGTAAATATAGAATACATAGTTGACCATTACGACTAAGAATTGTATAGAGTAGATGCACGGCCATAGTAAGGTGCAATAAAAATTTTATTTAGATAAGTCATGGGGAATCTCAAGACGTCTTAAACAATGTTTGTCAATATACTTCCCATTATAATACACCAAAGGCTATAAACTCCGATTAAAGTTTTATACTCGAAAGTACGGGAACCCGGTAGTTTATTTTGATGTATCTTACGTGAGATTACTTGTAATTTCGATAAACTGTCATACTGAAGGTATTAGGAGGTGATATACTTTATATAGAGAAGTATTTGTGAACTAAACTAGTACTACGATATGATTTTATGCTAAAGACAAATATTGAGACGATATTTTATTATCTGCATCACTTACCTTATACGGTGAAAATTCGTTCTCGTTACGCAAAACATCCGTGAGCGTTGGTGCGCCTGAACTCCTAGCGGAATACTTTCTGTAACTATACTCCTCTATATTCGTCTAGTAATAACTATGAGCATTATGTATTGATGGAATATTAAATCAACTTTGTATCTCAACGTATTAGTCTAGTGTTATCCTCATTAATTTCGTTTTTTCTTGTATTTAATAAATTGTTGGAAGTTTTCTTTGTTTACTTTATAAGAAATGTTTTCATATAGAGCGTATAATATTTATAATATATATTGATATTAATCATTATTATTAATAAGATAATATATATAAATATAAGTAGTAAATAAAGTAAAGGAAGCAGAGAGATAAATAATAATAAGATAAATTTTGAGTATTCACTCCCTATATTGCCAGTATTTGATAATATTATGCGAGGATATAAACCGGGTGAGGTATAATCTCAATAAATCAACTATCGATCCTCCCATACCTCCCCCCCCCCCCTCCCCACCCTACTCCACCACACCTCTCCCCCTCACTCACTAACTCTATCCTCCCTTCCTCTCCATCCTGACCTCTCTCCCTCCAGCTCCCCTACTCACTCACTCTCTCACACCTCCCCTCTCTCCTACACGCCTCACTTCTCTCCCATCCTCTTCCCTCCTATATTTGCGTAGATATGCGTGGATACATTTCGGTTCAGAATAGCTTATCTAACTTAGAGGTATGTTTACAATGTACCTTACATATTATAGTTCCTAGTGTATATTTAGGAAATATATTAATAATCGGCATAACAACACTATTATACGATTATTTTAATCTAAACCTTTATAGTCTTTTATTATTATATAATAATACTTATAGTGTTATATAAAGTTACATATCTTTATCTCAAGATATTATAGGTTTAGCATTATTTAGTTAATATTTTTTTAGATAGTGTAATTAACAAGCGATATTTATTAATAAATATATTTCCTTTTCCTTATTATTAATAAGGTAATAGTTAGCGATCCTTTTTAAAACGAAGTTTATATTAATCCATTTTAAATCAAATCATCACTAATATAATAATAATATTATTTATGTTATCTGGTTTAAAACAAATCAAAAAGGAAGCTTTATTAGGCATGTTATACGTAATATATATAACTTATTATATTATTATCACTAGTAATGTAAGTTTATGACATACTCCTCTTTAAATACTATATAGTTAATTTTTAAATAGTTTAATTATAATTTATATCCACCTCTTCGACAATTCGTGCTACTATAATTATGTGTTTAGTACTTGTTCCATTAGGTATTATTATTCGTGAGATAATGTATGAAAGCTTAATGAGTATTAGGTTATTAGTACGCAGTCAGTACTATGTGATAATAATCCTTAGGACCTCTAATAATATAAGATATATATATATCATAGTTAAGAATATTTGACAGCGACGTTGACACCAACTCTTTTTGGCATACTATGACGACTCACCAAATCTCTCTTCTACCAGCCTCCATCGTTATACATGTTGCGAACAAAGGATATTATATAAAACAATGCATAAATGCTTTAAGAAAATAATACTTCTAAAATTATATATAAATTCACTACAAAATTTAATTTCTTCAGCTTTTTTCTCAGTTCCCGAGAAATGACACTAAAATATAAATATAGTGCCCTTATTAGTCGGTCCATTTAA
>JABUQX010089171.1:27500-35000 GCA_015478945.1 Trachelipus rathkii | reverse complement strand
ATTTAGATTAAATATTTGGTATGCCCAACAGTTTTGCCGCTGATCACGAGAAAACTTTGAAACTTTGAAATGTTCCCATGAGCAGCGACAAATTGGTTGGGTATACAAAAATTTTCTCTAAACAAAAAATGTCTACCTTCCCCAATTATATACGCCCTGCAAATTTCAAAATGATCCGATAAATAATTAAATTAATTTTTTATGATTTTTTATTTTTGAGTTGCCGAAATTCTTTCTCAAGGATTGGTGTCAAGAAAGACATATTCTAAAATATCGTCTCGTCAGAATTAAAATTTTATGGCCTTTTGCTCTCGACATTATGCACATTCTTTATGTTTAGATCTATTTTCTGTTAAAGCCCAATGTTTTTGCTACTTAAGTTCAGGAATACATTTTTAAAATTTATTAAGTTTAGCATGAACAGCGGGCAAAAAGAGTTTGGTATACAAAAAAATTTATCTTAACACAATATGTGTATCCTTTCTAATTCTACAGATAAAATATTCTTTATTTAATTGGATTATAATAAAAAATTATTTTACGATTTTTTTCTTTTTTAGCTGCCAAAAAAAAGAAAAAAAAGAAAAATTCAAATTAATTTGATGGCATATAACATTTTTACTATTCATCTGATTGGAATGAAAATTTTAAAATTTCTAAACTTAGTTGTGATACACATTTTTTCCATTTATATAAATTTGTATTACCCAACGGTTTTGGCCACTGGTCACAGTTTTTAACTTGCTTGAACTTTTTACTAAAAAAAACTTCTTTGTACATTCAGTTGCTTTCTAGGGGTATAAACAAAAAAATTCCAACACTAATTTAATATTTTTCTTTTTTGTTTTCAATTTGTTATGCATCGAAACTTACTTTTGATGATGATTCATGCAAATATAAAAACATTTGGCATATTTCATAAAACTTTTAAATTTTATGGGGAAAAAAAATGTTGAGATTTAGCAAAAAAATCAAAATAAAATTTTTTTTCTCTATATATTGCTACTATTTGTGAGTTATTTCATAAAACATATGCCTATGGCAAGTATTTCAGTGAAATCCGGCTTGCAAAATCTTTTTGTAGTTCAGCACAGAAATTCACTGTTAAAAATTGCTGATTAAAAATGTTAAAAATACTGACTTCATGATAGTTTGTGAAGAAATTACACAAAAATTAATTAAAACTTTTTTGTAAATGTCATCGAAATAAATAAAGTCGAGAAATCTTTCCTCTTTCGAATGGTCTATAATATCCCAAAAAAATTACATTAGTGTTGTTAGGAATCCTTACGCGCAACGTCCCCTAAGCTAGAATGGAATACATTAGTTTCGACTAACAGTGGTCGATATGGTAGTAGCAGTAGTAGTAGTAGTAGTAGTAGTGAGTATATTTAGTAGTAGTAGTAGCAGTGGTCATAGTGTAGATTGTGATCGTAGTAGTAGTAGTAGTAGTATGTGCAGTGGCTGCTAAAGTAGTATAGAGTAGTGGGTGGTAGTAGTTTATAGTAGAAACTTTTACTATTAAATTATATCCACCCCCAACTCCTTATTTCAATCTAATACATTTTATATTTTCACTAAGCTTTTAAACACTGAGTCAAAGATTGTTAAATATTTAAAAAAGCTTTGCAACTGAAGCAAACTCAGAATCACTTAAAGCTAGCTTAAACTATCTTAATTGTATCAGGGTGAATGACATCCCCGAACTGCGATTGAGCCGTTAAGTATAATCACCAGTGAAGGATGTTTCGAAAGAGGTCCCAAAACATAGATAGCTGAAGAAGAAGAAAGATGAGTCACGGAGGCTCTGGTTCATGAGCCTGAGTCGGAGCCAGACTTGGAATCTGGATTCCTGAGTCGGAGCCGGACTGGAAGTCTGGCTCCAGACGCGGGTCTGAGTCGCAATATTACGCAGACGCTGAAATATTTTCTACTTGAGATGTTATAGGGGCGAAAAAATGGTGAATATATATATATATATATATATATATATATTAAAATGTTGATAGAAAAAACAATAAAATAAATATATAATTTATATATATATATATATATATATATATATATATATATATATATTATATATTATATATTAAAAAATGTTTGATAGAAAAAACAATTAAAATGGAATAAAGGGGCAGATGTGGACTTTGAAAAAGCCTTTGATAGGATTGATAGGGAAAAGCTATGGAGAGCACTGGACGAAGAAGAGTATGAAGTACCACAAAAATTAAAAAGCGCAATAAAAAGTACATACAGCGGTACAAGAAATAAGATAAGGGGAGAAGTAAGAGAAGAAGGTTGGTTTGAGGTGAGTTCAGGAGGGAGACAGGGAAGTGTGCTCTTGCCCCTGCTATTCATATTATACATGGATTACGGACTGAAGAGCATATGTAGACAGCTGGACAATGAGCACACACTACTATACGCAGACGATGCAGCATTGATAGCAGGCGAGGGGTCGGACTTGCAAGAAAATTTGAACAGATGGGGATGGGATACCAAAATTGGTGAAATAGGTATGAAAGATGAATACGTAGAATGCGGATATAATGAAGAAATAGCAGAGAAAGAAACAAAACTTGAACAATCAATACAGAAGGAAGAGGGACTACAAAGCAGTGGGAATAAATTCAAATACATTGGGGTGGGTGATAGGTGACGAAGATAGTACATACAGTAATGAAAGAAAACAGTTACACCCAAAAAGAAGTGAAAATGGTTTTGATGTACAAAACAACCCTGATGACTGTTACTGTGTATAAAATTGGAATGTGGACACTGAACACAAACACAAGATGAGGAAGAAATGAGGTCGCCAGAGATGAGCGGTGCAGAGATTGAGTTGAGAGATTACCCTGAGAGAAATTAGGCTGAGGAAAATGGCATCAATAACTGCTATAAAACCGGGAGCTTTTAAAAACTACGCTTGAAACATTCTTTTTTGGGAACGTGGATGGCCTAGTGGTTAAAGCGTCCGGTTACTGTTACCTCACAACGCGGAGTTCCAGTGTTCGAATACCTCTGATGGAGAATAAAATCTCCTTATGACTCATTCATTGTACAAACCATTGGACACAGGTGTAGCAGTGTTAACACAATAAAAACATATGATCCATACAAGAAAGAAATCAACTAATGGAGGTATGCACACAGAGAATGGGAGAAGGGGAACTGGACAAGAGATGCTTGTATGGATGCCTGTGCGCCATAGACCCATGGGCTGGCCACAGAAAAGATGGAAGAAAGCGTTGGAAGATGCGATGAACTTCGGAGGAGTGTCTATGGTGGATGTGTAGGAGAGAAGAATGTACGAAGATAGAAACCACTCGAGGAGGTTCTGCAGAGGCTACAACTGATAGATCTACCAGAGGGGCTGGTGAAATATTATATTATATATATATTATATATATATATATATATATATATATATATATATATATATATATATATATAATATAATATATATATTATATATATATATATATATAATATATATATATATATATATATATATATATATATATATAATAATATATAATAATATATTATATATATTTAATATATATATATAATATATTATTATATATATATATATATATATATATATATATATATAATATATATATATAAATAATATTATAATATATATATTATAATATTCACCATTTTTTCGCCGCCTTATAACATCTCAAGTAGAAAATATTTCAGCGTCTGCGTAGTAATATTGCGCGACTCAGACCCGCGTCTGGAGCCAGACTTCCAGTCCGGCTTCCGACCTCAGGAGCCCGATATCTCATCTTCTTCTTCAGCTATCTGTGTTTTTGGATCTTTGTACTTATAACTCTTCTTCTTCACCTATCTATGTTTTTGAGCTCTCTTATCAAACAATCCTCCACTGTGATTGGATGAAATGAGCCAATCACGGTAGAGGTTGTCATTTACTGATACGAATTAAGATTAGTTTTAATCTAGCTTTAGTGATTCGAAGTTGTTTCAGCGGAAAACTTTTATTAAATGTTACAATTTAAGTATGTGTTTAAAGCTTAGTGAAAATATAAAATGTATACGATTGAATAGAGTTGGGGTGATATATTTAATAGTAACTTAAGTTTTCTTACTATAAACTACTACCACCACACTACTACTAGCTTTACTTACAGCCACTGCTAACTCACTTACTACTACGATCACTACTACCACTATGGACCACTGCCTACTACTACTTACTACTAACTACTACTACTACTACTACTACTAACTACTACTTGACTACTACTACTACTACTATACTACTGCTGCTTACTACCACTATCGCTACAACTGTTATACGGACTCTGTATCCATTCTAGACTACATTAAGTGTAACATAGCATCTTTTACTTCTGGTTCGAGTATTCCTCTGCTAGGTAGTAAGAATCTTTATTATTATTACTGTTATTTTCATGAAAATGGGTGTACAAACAGTACGTAAAGCTATAAAGCAGTAAAGCATGGGTCGGAGAGAGAGGGTGTGATGGACCCATGCATGAGGGGCTATTTGCCCAACTGCTTTAAGTCCTTAGGGGCAGTAAAAACGTGTTTTTACTGAAATGTTTCCGTACTAAACATAAAAATTAAGTGACTTTATTAATATCTCGATCTGAAAAATATAGCTATATTAGAAAATTATAAATTTGAATCGTTTGTCAGGTTTAGCTTCATGGGAAAATTTTTGTTAATGTCAACGTTTATTCGCTGTCCATAATGTTGTTATATTTGATAAAGATAGTTTTGGGACCTAAGTTTTTGTGTTAGTGGGCAGTGTTGTTGTTGTTGTTGTTGTTTGTTGTTTGGTGTTGATGTGTTGTTGTTTGTTGTGTTGTGTTGTTGGTGATTTCTAGTTGGGTCCTTTACATCTAATTTATATTATTATGGTTAATATTATTATTAGCTATCCTGGTTTTGGGACTTTGGACATGAAATCTTATACTTGTCATCCTTCACTGTGATTTCTACTGTACTACCGACTACCTACTACACTACTACTATTGCCTACACTACTGACTTACTACTAACACTTACTACTACTAACTACTACTTACTACTGCCAATGTTATAACTAGGACCTAAAACTGTAAAACAGTTGTAGTAAAACAGTAAAGCTAGTAAAGTACGGTATGGACAGAGTTTGGGAGGGGCACCCATTGGGGGCTCGCGGTATTTGTTACTGCTTTAGGGTCAGCAAAACATTGTTTTATTGAAAATTTGACAACTTTTTCTTTGAAAAACAAAAACTTTAACAATGAAACAAGTTTTCAATAAAAATAAAATATAGGAATCTACGTATAAAAGTTCTAACTACACACCATCTTGATAGAGTAAGTCGTGATAAGCACGCAAGTACCTTTCACTCTCCTATCTTCTTTTCGATACTCATACCCCCTTTTACTTCATCATCCATTCAGCGAGGACCATTAAGGGGGTCCTCAGAACTCATAAGCGAGTTACTGGAAACGCATAAAACCTGGTTTAAGCACCGATACATCCCATCTTTTCATCCTTCATATATATATATATAAATATATATATATATAGATATATATATATATATATATATATATATATATATATTATATTATATATAATATATATATATATATTATAATATATAATATATATATTATATATTTATTATCCCTATGATTGTTTTACTTAGCTATCCTATGTCTTCATTTTGATCTGCCTATGATGTCGCCTACAATTAAAACCACACCACCACACACCCACACACACATACACCACACCACCACACACACACACACACAACCCATGTTTAATAAAACAAAAAATGTGATGGTGTGACAGTAAAGTAAAGACGTAAAGACCCGTTCAAGGACGTAAAAAAACGTAAGGACGTCATCGCACAGAGGGGTGGGATGGGCGTACCCCATCAACCACAACAAGCTTGCGCAACGTCTTTTACGTCCTTAGGTTAGTTAAAAACACGTTTTTACGTACCCTAAGGACGTAAAGACGTAAAACCGTAAAGACGTAAAGACGTAAAGACGTCGCGCCAGAGGGGGGGGTGAGAGGGGGACCCCTCCTGGCGCAACCGCCCTTTACGTCTTTAGGGTATATAAAAACATGAATTTTTTAAGTATAAAAACATCTGAAAAGAATAAAATTTTAATAAAAAATATGACTTGAATCAATAGATCAATAGATCAATTGATCATAGCTGGTTAGGAGGGTGGTTGGATGGTGGTTTGATTTATTGATTCGTACTGCTTTAGGTTATTGTAAAACGTAAATTTTCACAGTTATAAACATGAAAAGAAGGCATAAAATTTTTAGTAAAAACAAAAAAATTATTATATATATATATATATATTGTATTATATTATAAGATATATATATATTATATTATAATATATATATATTATATATATATATTATATATATATATATAATATAATATATATATATTATTATATTATATATATATATATATATATATATTATATATATATATATATATACCCCTAAGGATATTATCACTAACACTACCTCAAGCCTCACCCATTATTATTATTGAAATTTTCCCACACGACGAAACATAACCCACGTTCGCGCGCGCGGTAATATTGCGCCTGCGGGCGCTCGCGGTGGTTCCGGACCGGCGGTCGCGTTCGCGTTGGCTTGAACTTGACTCGAACCAGACTTCAGCTACTTTCATGAAAGTAGCTCAGCTACTTTCATGAAAGTAGCCTTGAAAGTAGCTCAGCTACTTTCATGAAAGTAGCCTTGAAAGTAGCTCAGCTACTTTCATGGACGTGGCTACGCCACCCATGTACGAGGCTACGTCTCGTACACGGGTTACATGAGCACATAGTTAGGCCTAAACGTATATGGTGACGAGAACAAAGGGGGGTGGGGGTTGAACAAAGGGGGTAGGGTAAAAAACGCTCGTGAATGTGTATGAGCATGTGCTCATGCACACACACACTCACTCACGTACATGACGAATCAATATAAATAGGGGTCCCCAGGGGGGACCGGCCCCCGAAATAAAACGGCAACCCCGAAAAGTAACCCATAAGGTTAGCCAACCCATGCAGGTAGGTGGCCAAATATCACTCAGGGACAGACCCTGAAGTCCAGGCTTCGAGCCCTGTCCACCCTAGAAGCTGATTTAAGTCATAGTGGGGTAGATTGAACAAGAAGGGGGTAGAAGGTAAAAAATAACGCTCATGCAAAGTACGTGAGCATTTGTCAAGTACACATGTCACTTACGCAGCGTCATGGCAAGGCATTAGAAAAGGGACCCTAGGGGGGACCGTCCCCAGGGTGGAGCCCCAACGCGAAAAGTACCCCAAAGATAGGGCACGTGGGTTTACGTGGCCAAACTATCACTCACGTAAGACGCTTGGAGGTACAGGGTATCCGAAGCTTATGCCCATTCCTTGGAATCTGTTAGCATAACTATTCATGGTGCACCCACATACACACACACACACA
>JABUQX010089171.1:10000-20000 GCA_015478945.1 Trachelipus rathkii | reverse complement strand
TAATAACTAATAATAATAATAATAATAATAATAATAATATTAAAAACAATAGTAAAAATAATAATAATAACAATAATAATGACCTAATAATAATAATATTACTAATGATGATGAAGTATAGAGGATGCGTTTAATTTGAAGTGTATGTAATCGACGAATTTAGGATAGTCAGTTGGGTTAGGAGACAGATATGCAGGCAGGATAATTTGTAACATAAGATGGAAAATTTAAAGACTTCAAATCAGAAACACAGCTCACGACATCATTGCGCACAAAAGCACAACAAACTTCTTTTATCTAAAAATTAAGGACATAGTGACAGTATAATCAACAGAAGTAGGGTTTGCCATCAATTTTTAAGCACCGGAAGTTTAGGTTAATAATAAAAAGAATAGCGTTTGGAGGAGTAGGGCGATGTTTCCCTTAAGTTTGAGAAATTTGTTTAAACAACAAGAGTTTGCAGAAACATACTGAGGAAAAAAAAGACTTGTGTATCAGAAGAAAAAGGACAGGCTGTTTCGTTGCACCACCAACTCTAACACAGAAGAACCTCATCTCCCAAAAAGTAGTGATATGGGGGATGAGAGGTAGTGGAGACCCATTCCACGGAAAATGACCTCCCGACACCACACGACCTGACTGACCTTGACCTTTTTGGCCTTGACCTTTGTATGACTGCTTTGAGCCCAAATTTTTGGGGCTTTACCTTTGAGCCTTTACCTTTTGGCCTTGACCTTTTTGACCACCCCTTTGATCTTCCATGGGTCATTTTTACCCTAATTTTTTAGCAACCCTAATTTTTTTGCAACCCTTCGAAAGAAGAATTCTCCATAAATGAGGCGAAGCCTCCATCGTACGTATTACCCCCCTATTTTACCCCCGCCTAATTTTTCGGCCACGGGTCATTTATTACGGTAAATTACTGATTTACGTGTCTTTGGGAGCAGCCCTTTGCGATGTCTTAGCTTGTTGTTTCGAATCCGCCCCGGTCCCGCAGGTGAGCCTGAAGCCGCGCCGCCGTTTTCCCACCTGAACCGTAGGTTCGCATCCGCACGCCTTGTGTCCCTCATGTACCCCGTCCGCCGCCTTTACCACATTATATATATATATATATATATATATATATATAACATATATATAATAATAACTTATATGTATATATATATATATATATATATATATATATATATATATATATCTTTCTTCTTCTTTATAGATTCAAACGAACTTTATTTGGACATGCACACATATATATGTGTATATCCTACACACACACACACACACGCACGTGGTCGCGACTCACGAATTTTCACCATCCCTTCCATCTGTGCTTAAATTTCCTTACCACCTGAAGCCTTAACGTCTTTATATGTTCGAGTTCCCCATCGGTCATAAATCAAAATATATAGCCACCGAAAGGATACGAATACCCACCACTCGGGCAAATTTATGACCTTTAGTCCACAGATCTAAATGTGAGATCTGGTAATGAGATGATTTGAAATCTGGTCCATTTAAAATAGTAAAATTTAAACCCCTAATAATAATAATAATAATAATAATAATAATAATAATAATAATAATAATAATAATAATAATAATAATAATAATAATAATAATAATAATAATAGTAATAATAATAATAGTTTATATATATATATATATATATATATATATATATATATATATGTATGTATATGTATATATAATAATAATAACAATAATAATAGAATAAGAATTAATAATATATGTATATGCATATGTATATGTGTAGATGTATATGTATGTAAAAATAATGTGATGTGTGAAAATAGAATTATTTTTGTCTTTATATGAGAGCGAGAGAGAGAGAGAGAAGACTGAGGTTTCGTTTGGCGGGACATTTCGAAGCATTTACTCTTTAGACGTGTTTGAGACACTGAAATTTTTTTTATTTGAATCATTTTTAATTGAATTTTAATTATTTTAATTAATTAATTATTTGCGTATTTTTATTATTTTATTTTATTTTTCTGTTATAACATCACTCATCCTGAGAATCACAAAGTGAAACTCGAACCGACCGAAAAAATCACGTGTAGGATTCCAGGCTATCATTGTTTATTCTCTTTAATTCGAAAAATTTATTCATTTTATTTGAATTATTTTATTCATTTTTATTTAATTATTTTAATTATTTTTATTCTTTTTAATTCTTAAATTATTTACATATTATTATATTCATTATTTTTATTTTTATTTAAAGTATTAGAGTTTCGTCCAACGACCTAACCACATTATTTTACGATCAAACATGCCTGCATCTACAAAGCTTGAGCGAGAGAGAGAGAAGATTGGTATGTATATATATATATATATATATATATATAATATTATATAAATATATATATATATATATATATATATATATATATATAATATATCTTTATCTTTATTATATATAATATATATAATAATAATATATATATATATATATATATATATATGTATATAACTCTCATATAATATATATATATAACACATATATATATATACATATATATGTATATAATATATAGCATATATATATATATATACTTTGTTTGACCATGATATTTCGCCTTTGACCTTGCCATATACCATGGGTCAATTTTGACCCACGCTAACTTGATGGCTTTGATGGTTCCCAATCACCGTAAGAAGTACCTAGGGATGTTCTATTAGTGTTCTATGAGTATTAGATGAGTGCCAGGTGAGTGCCAAGTGAGTGCCAATGAGTGCCAATGAGTGCCAATGATTAAGTGCCAAGTGAGTGCCAATGGGTGCCGCCGAGTGAGTGCCACATAGTGCCAAGTGAGTGCCAAGTGCATAGTGCCACTTTTTTCAAGCCTTTTCTAGCCTCTGAGCTGAAAATGTAGCCCTAATATGGTGTGTACCCCTAGGTTGCATAAGGTATGAAAGGATTCATTTGGTGTATATTACAACCTTTAGAATGCTTCCTACTGAGTTAGTATTTTTATAACACTTATAATCACTTACACTCTCCATAGACACTTACACTCACACTTACACTCACACGCACAGGTACACTTACACTTACACTCACACCCTCGAAGCTCAATTTTGTTACCGCATCTATGATGGCTCATCTTTGATGAAGTCATCTTTGATACCACCTATATTGATGATTCATCTTTGATGACTCATCTTTTGTCTCTAGATCATAAGCTGCCCTCCCACCAAAGGGATGGAGGCACCACCCCACGCAGGTGCGACCCCGCCGCGCAGATGAAAATATATATACTATAAGTCATTCAGTTTTATTTCATTAAGCATTTTTATTAAAAACATTTTTCACGCGAACCCTAAAACGGTAACTCATTACAGACCTATTATTTAACACATATATTTATTAACATTATTTTTACTTAATACTTTTTACTTAATACTTTTTAATTTATAAATTTTTAAAAATTGTATGTAAGAAGAAAAAAACCAGTGTGCCTGATATATAAACATTTTATTTTACTACAACTGTACGAAATTTTATTAAAAACATTAACATTACATACCTTAAAGCAGTAAATCAGTAAATCAATAAAGGTGTAACCTAACACCAAGAGGGGGTTAGTATGCTTTTGTTTTACTGCTTTACTGCATGTCTGCTTTTACTGCTTTAACTCAAGTTTTACTGCTTTAACTTATATGTTTTACTGCTTTAACTCACATATTTATTAACATTACATACCTTAAAGCAGTAAATCAGTAAATCAATAGAGGTGTGACCTAGCAACATAGGGCTTAGTATGCTTTTGTTTTACTGCTTTACTGCTTTAACTCATGTTTTACTGCTTTAACTCATGTTTTACTGCTTTAACTCATATGTTTTACTGCTTTAACTCATGTTTTACTGCTTTAACTCATATGTTTTACTGCTTTAACTCACATATTCATTAACATTACATACCTTAAAACAGTAAATCAGTAAATCAATAGAGGTGTGACCTAACACCAAGGGGGGGATTAGTATGCTTTTGTTTTACTGCTTTACTGCTTTAACTCATGTTTTACTGCTTTAACTTTCTGCTTTACTGCTTTAACTTTCTGCTTTACTGCTTTAACTTTCTGCTTTACTGTTTTAACTTTCTGCTTTACTGCTTTAACTCATATATTTATTAACATTATGTTTTTTATTTTGTTTTAATACTTTTTATTTATTTTTATTATTATTTTTATTTATTTTATTATTATTTTTATTATTTTTATTATTTTATTTTATTATTTTTATTATACTTAGTGTTATTTACTTCATGCCTATTGTTATTATTATTTAGAACACACACACACACACACACACACACACACACACATACACTTACACTTATACACATTCACCTATAACACTTATACACACGATACTATGACACTTGTTTTTACCGTTGCCCATTTGCTGCCATGCGGTCACACACACTTACACATTCACTATGATATACACATTCACTGACACTTACATTTGTCCATGAGACAACATTTGCCATCACACACAGATTTGCCACTCACACACAGATTTACACACACTTTACACTTGCACACAGATTTACACACACACACACACATACACACACACCTCATACACATATAACGTATAATTTATTAAAACATTTTTATGTTTTAATTAATAAACACATACATTTATATTACTCATTCAAATATAACTAAGAATTATTTCAAAAGTTTCTTGAAACTTCTACATAATAAATCTAATCATTATCTTTGAACAAGAATTTGTATTATTAACTGTTAATACTTTTGTTTATAAATTTATAACTATCAAGTTTAAATTTCACTAAAATTTTATGAAATTTTAGTAAAAACATATATTTTACGTACCTAAAAGCAATAAATCAGTAAATCAGTAAGGACAGCCCCTAGCACCCCTCTACATCAAGCTATGCCACGTTTTGTTCTATTGACTTACTGCTTTTCATCATCTTTAACCATGTAATATGTAATAAGTATAAAATAACAAAATAAGCTCTTCTCTGCTAACATAACATGTATTTTATTAAAATCATTCTAAGTTTTTATTTAAAAATAACAATTATTCTCTTACATTTATATTATTCGCTCGATGTTACTAAATATTTCTGAGTTTTAAATAATTTCGGGTTTTCTTTATTATTATTATTATTATCTATCTATTGACAATCCATCACGAGAAACACAACAACCCGCACTCCTTACAGATACAAAACTGACCCTCTCTCTGTAAATGTGTTGAAATAACTACTTCAGGTCTAAATTTAGGATAATCTTTTTTGTATCCCGGGGCGATTCCTTTAATTCAGGTCAAATATATTTCAAACTGACCTTTTTCTGTAAAAGATAAAATGTGGTGCAATAACTACATTAGGCCTAAGAATTTAGGCCTAAATTTAGGATAAACCTTTTTGTAGACGGGCTAATTTAATCCTAATACAAGGTCAAAAGGTAATTCCCGTATAGACAAGAATCATTGTTATTATTATTTTTATAAATATATTTCAAACTGAAACATGCTGGATCAGTAAGATCCTTTAAGCAGGGAAATGTTTTCCTTACTTGTGATTGGTCGGGGTAATCCTTATCTCTATATGACCTCGTATGTGATTGGTCGAGAATTATTTTTTCGTCTTTTGAAAATTAACTTTGTTCTTTAAACTTGTTGAGCAGGTGTGTGTTTTATTATCTTTTAGACCCAAACTCATTTTAAAATCATAGTCATTTTAGCTGTTAAGCGGTGCACAAATTATCTGATTTGTATTAAAAGTTTTTTTATTTTTATTAAGTGTATTTAATTTTTATAAAAAATACTTACATTGAGGAATAATTATTAATTTCACTTTAGAATAGATAATAATTAATTCGCACAGTTCTCGCTAGGCTGCAGGGGCTCAGCATGAGTCCACCCGCAAGGCATTCAGCTCATCACCCGCTGGCGCATCCCGCCAAGTACTGGTGCGCCGTACCGCCCGCCGCGTGCGCTTATCAGGCGCAATGTTCCGCGTTCACTTACTTGCATTATCCGTGGGCTGTGTTATGGATGAGTATATATATATATATATATATATATATATATATATGTATATATATATATACATAATATATATTAATTTCTTGTATATATATATATATATGTATACTATATATATATATATATATATATATATATATATATTATATCTCTACATATATATATATATATATCTTTATATATAATAATATATATGTAATATGTAATAATATAATAATATATGTATATATATATTTATATATCATATATATATATATATATATATATATATATATATACCATATACTATATCTTATATATATATATATATATATATATATATATATACGCATATATATATATATAACCTGCTGCTTATATATATATATATATTAGTGGCCGAGGCTTTGAAGGGTGAGTGTAAAGTGTCTATGGGTGAACGTAAGTGTCTATGTGTATGTGCGTATGTGTGATTGAGTGTAAGTGTCTATGGGTGAGTGTATGTGTGTATAAGTGTAGGTGTGTGGTGTCTAAGGTAAGTGTAACTGCTTATAAGCTGAATCATCAATATAGGTGGTATCAAAGATGAAGCCATCAAAGATGAATAATCAGGAATGACGACCAGTAGAAAGCTGAGAAGTACGCCAAACTAAAGTTATTAAAGTTGAGCATCAAAGCTGAGGCGGGAACACTGGAAATATTTGCGCCTGCGGGCGCACGCGGCGCGGGCAGGTACACTGACGGGCGGGGACAGGCAGGACTGCTTTCCAGCAGGTGCCGGTTGGCTACCTTTGCAGGTGGGACTGTACTGAGCCCTGGTGTTTCTGGCTTATGAACACAGTGCAGATTGAAATTATTATCTATTCTGAGTGAAATTAATAATTGTTCCTCAATGTAGTATTTTATTATAAATATTGACATACACTTAGTAAAATAAAACACTTTTAATACAGATCAGATAACTTGTGCACCGCTTAACAGCTAAAATGACTATGATTTTAAAATGAGTTTGGGTCTAAAAGATAATAAAACACACCTGCTCAAATACAAGTTTAAAGAACAAAGTTAATTTTCAAAAGACGATAAAATAATTCTCGACCAATCACATACTAGGTCATAGAGATAAGGATTACACCGACCAATCACAAGTAAGGAAAACATTTCCTTCTTACCTGCTTAGGATCTTACCGATCCAACATGTTTCAGTTTGAAATATATTTATCAAAAAATGATAACAATGATTCTTGTCTATACGGAATTACCTTTTGACCTTGTATTAGGATTAAATTAATAATATTTAAATATTTTTTTTTTTAAGTTGGGCCTAAATTTAGGCCTAAAGTAGTTATTGCACCACATTTTTACGAGAAAAGGTCAGTTTGAAGCTGTATTTTGACTGAATTAGGCTTAAAATCTTGAGTTTTGAAAAGGATTATGCAAATTTCAGACCCTGAAGTAGTTATTTTCTAGCATTTTAGAGAGGTCAGTTTCATTATCTGTAAGGTGGGTTATTTGTTTCTCGTGATGGATTGTCAATGAACATCGATAATACATGATATCCCTCTCGCATCAGCTTCTCTGAAATATTCTGTGCATCTTGCTTAGTGCGGGTGAAGATAATACCATAAATATCTGTCGACATATCCGGCACGTTTAAATGAAAAATTAGATTGATGCGAATAAGTAACATATTATGTTAGCAGAGAGAAGAGCTTATTTTGTTATTTTTATACTTGTTAATGGTTAAAGATGATGTAAAGCAGTAAGTGAATAGAACAAAACGTGGCATAGTTGATGTAGAGGGGTGCTAGGGGCTGTCCTTACTGATTTACTGATTTATTTCTTTAGGTACGTAAAATATATGTTTTTAATAAATTTTCATAAAATTTTAGTAGTTATTTTAAAGCTTTGCTGATAGTTATAAAATTTATAAACAAAAGTATTAACAGTTAATAATAAATTCTTTGTTTAAAAATATAATGATACCTTTTGTATAGAAGTTTCTATGCAGGAACATAATTAAATTTATATTTGAATGAGTAATATAAATGTGCGTGTTTAATTAAAACATAAAATGTTTAATAATGAAATAGAAATATGTGTAAGTGAGTGTGCGTGTGTGTGTATGTGTGTGTGTGCTGGTGTGTGTGTGTGTAAATCTGTGTGCAGAGTCTATAAAATAAATCTAGCTGTGTGTAAAGTAAATCTGTGTTGTGTGAGTGTAGAGGAAATGAAATGTCTGTGTGTGAAGGTGTAAGTATGTCGTAGTGTCCTATGGACAAATGTAAGAAAGATGTCTTTAGTGAATATGTGTGTATAATTATCATAGTGAATGTGTAAGTGTGTGTGTGTGACCACATGTGTATAAGTGTAAATGTAAGTGTTTATGGGTAAAATGTAAGTATCATAGTGAATGTGTGTATAAGTGTCATAGTGAATGTGTGTGTATAAGTGTAAGTGTGTGTGTGTGTGTGTGTGTGTGTGTGTGTGTGTATGTGTGTTCTAAACAATAACAATAGGCATGAAGTAAATAACACTAAGTATAACTAAAAATAATAAAAATAAAATAATAAAAATAATAAAAATAATAATAAAAATAAATAAAAATAATAATAAAAATAAATAAAAAGAAGTATTAAAACAAAATAAAACATAATGTTAATAAATATGAGTTAAAAAGCAGTAAAGCAGAAGATTAAAACAGTAAAAATAGAAAGTTCAAAACGAGAAGTAAAGCAGAAGTTAAAAACGGTAAAGCAGAAAGTTAAAGCAGTAAAACATGATTTAAAGCAGTATAAAGCAGTGAAACAAAAGCATACTAATCCCACCTAGGTGTTAGTGTTGAGTCACACACCTCTATTGATTTACTGATTTACTGCTTTAAGGTATATGTTAATGAATATGTGAGTTAAAGCAGTAAAACATATGAGTTAAAGCAGTAAAACATGAGTTAAAACAGTAAAACATATGAGTTAAACAGTAGAGCATGAGTTAAGCAGTAAAACATGAGTTAAAGCAGTAAAGCATTAAAACAAAAACAAAAGCATACTAACCCCCTCTTGGTGTTAGGTTACACCTTGATTTACTGTTTTACTGCTTTAAGGTATGTAATATATGTGAGTTAATAATAAAGTTTCGTACAGTTGTAGTAAAATAAAATGTTTATATATCAGGCACACTTTGGTTTTTTTCTTCTTACACTTATTTTTAAAAATTTATAAATTAAAAGTATTAAGTAAAAAGTATTAAAAGAATAAATAATGTTAATAAATATAAGATATGTGTTAAATAATAGGTCTGTATTGAGTTACAGTTTTAAGGTTCGCGAAAATGTTTTTAATAAAAAATGCTTAAGCATGAAATAAAACTGAATGACTTATAGTATATAATATATTTTTCATTCGCGCGGCGGGTCGCACCTGCGGGTGCGGGGTTCTCCATCCTTTGCGGGGAGGGCGCTTGCTGCGTCAAAGAAGATTTCATCAAAGATGAATCATCAAATATAGGTGGTATCAAAGATGACCTCATCAAAAGATGAGCCATCGCAGATGCGGTAACAGAGTGAGCTTCAGGGGATAGATATCAGGTATGAAGAGTCATATGTGGCGCGTGTAGTACTGAAGTGTATATGGGCTGAGTGTAGTATGGCGAGTGTAAGTCGCATAAGTATTATAAAAATACTAACTCATTAGGAAGCATTCCTGGCAGGTTGTAATATACATAATCGAATCCCTCATACCTTATATTAACCTAAGGGGTGAACTTACCCATAATGGGGCTATTCTGGGCTCGGGAGGTAGAAAGGCTTGAAAAGTGGCGCTCAGTTTGGCGCACTATGTGGCCTCGCCCGGCGCTCATTGGCCTTGGCACTCATTGGCACTCATTGGCTCGTGGCACTCACCTGGCACTCACCAGGCACTCATCTTATACTCATAGAACACTAATAGAACATCCCTAGAGGCACTTCTT
>JABUQX010089171.1:2500-5000 GCA_015478945.1 Trachelipus rathkii | reverse complement strand
TTTGATATATTTTGTAAAAATTCGTATTTATCTTCTAAAAGTTTTCAGATATTTTCCAGAGTGAAATACTATATTAAAGAGTACAGTAATAACAAAAAAGTATTGTTTCAAGTTTAACTGGGTAGGTTAAGGATTTTTATCAGACCTACAGACAGTATTAGCCTGTAGTATTTCTCCCAATAATACACCTTCCAACATATTATTATTGAGTACGGTTGAATTTTGAGAAGGATTATATATATATATATATATAACATATATATATATATTTATATATATATATATATATATATATATATATATATATATATATATATATATATATATATATATATATATATATATATATATATATATATATATATATATATATATATATATATATATATATATATAGGTCAGAGTGTATAAAGCTGACATCATACAAATTTACCGCACCAGCACCTTCCGTAAAACAAATTTTATATTTGGAATCAGCAGCGGAAAATTCTAAGGAGGGTTTTAATTTCTTATTTTATTTTATTTTTTTTTATTTTTTTTATTCTAAAATCAGATTATAACAACAGGCCATAATTTTCTCAAGCAGTGGTATGATATTTTTATCCTCTAAATTAGAAGTAGCCGGGCAATGCTCGACCTACGACTGAAAAACGAAGATAAATGTGAAACAACATATCTTCATTACTATTATTTTTATATATATTTATATTGTTATTTCATTATTATTTGATTTTTATATTTCAAAGCTGTTTTAAAAAAATATTCCAAAAGAAAATCGATTTATTGAGTTTTTAGAAGAGATTAAAAATCAATTTAGAAGAAGAATTTAAATTTGGAAACGTATGTTAAGAGGTAAATTTTTTTTTTCTTGTAATTAAAGTAATAGCATAGTGTAAAGTGTAAAATATTTTTTTTTTTTTTTTTTTAACTAAAGAATACCACAAGGGTATACCGCAGCGATGGCAGGAGTCGGGGTCTCTCAGCCTCCCGGTGGACGACAGGGGGGGACTTACGTCCCCCTCTGGCTCCCAGATCAGCTCCGAGCACTAATTTGGAAAAGAAATTTCCTAAAAAATTTTCAGATAGAAGCACAAAAAAAAAAATATGTAATGAAAATCCTTCCTTAAATTTTCCGCTGATTCCAAATATGTAATTTTTTTTCTTTAGGTGGTGTATTTCTAGAGTTATATTATGTTATTTATAGACATATTAATATATATATATATATATATATATATATATATATATATATATATATATATATATATATATATATATATATATATATATATATATAATATTTTAATATAACCATATATATATACATATACTCTAATAACAATAACCATATATACATATACTACACTATATATATATATATATATAACTATATATATATATATATATATATATATGGCATAACTATATATATATATATAATAATATACAACACACAATTGCGAACGAATTGTTAAAGCCTGTATATATATATATATATAATGGTGTTAATATACTAAATCTAGTATTTTCTCTCATAATTCTCCATTTATGTAAACCAATTCTTGATCGCAACATGAATCATAATATAAGAGTAGGACTAAGTTTAAGTCATATCTACGACCCCTTCTTGGTAAGAGTTTAAAAGGTCTCATTAGGAATTTTTTCTTCGATGATACATTTATTATTATGATTATATATATTATTATTATTATTATTATTATTATTATTATTATTATTATTACATTATTATTATTATTATTGTCTGTCTGTGTCTTTTATACAATTATGTATATCTTTCTTTTTATATATATAGATAATAACAATCTTTATATATATATATATATATATATATATATATATGCACAGAACTCTTTTTATATATATTTTATTTGTTTATATATATATATATATATATATATATATATATATATATATATATGTCTATATACTTTTTACTCTTATGATTATATATATATATATATATATATATATATATATATATATATATATATATATATATATATATATATATATATATATATATATATATATATATATATATATATGAGCTAAAAGCTTATTTCTTCATGGGAAAAATAAAATGCATTCAATTGGAAAAAGATGCACGAAGTAATACCATATTTTAATTTTAGTTTGAACAGATTCAAAAGATTAGTTCAATACATTGTCTGATTAAAATGAGATTTATGATTGTAAAAAGAAATAAAAATTAAACAATTATTAAATAATATCCCGAATATTGAAGAACAGTTCAATTTACACTACATCAATGTAATCTCCTTCAGACCCTCGATCAACTAATCTCTAAAAGTTTAGGAGGTGCGATTGGTCTGCAAATTTTGAAGTGTTGTAATTTCTTTTCTCCAATGAGAGAGAAAGATAGTTGTGAAGAACATTCTAGAATTAATTTTTTTTATATATATATATATATATATATATATAATGTATTTTATATATATATATATATATATATATATAT
>JABUQX010089170.1:0-35000 GCA_015478945.1 Trachelipus rathkii | reverse complement strand
AATTCGGTTTTTCTACTGAAAATCACTGCTTATGCATTTTAAAATATGCTAATTCCTTTCACTGCTACTCCATCCAATGATAGTTAAAGGAAAAGACAGCTTAATTTTATAGTTTTTACCACTTAGAAGGCATAAAAGAGAACTAGAACTTATGGTACAAAATTTGGAAGGACAAGAAAGTGCGTAGTGAAGAACTAAAAGATGCTTGTTGTCTCAAGTCTTAAAGGAGATGAACCTTTCTTTCCGTCGATGAAAAAGGTTTTGATGATACTACTCGCCCAGTCTGCAACGCCAGTAGCAGTAAGAGCGGCACTTTCAGTACTCTTGGCGAAGGATAAGAACCTTGGCTACGGAAGTACTATGGAAGACGATAGGTTAACGGGCTGGCTATGATGAGTGCACACAGAATTTGTGTTTGGCAATTATGATTATTTTATTCAAACAGTAGTTTGATAAATTTGCCTTGAACTCAAGGAAATTACTTTTAATAATATCATTTTGCACTGCTCTATATTGTGAATTTTCATCATGCATATTGTATTTGATATTCTATTGTTTTACTAAAATAATTTATTTTTAAAAAGTATTAATCATTTAATTATCCAAACAAATGTTTCTAGTTTAATGTCTTCTTTCTTTTATCTATATATATATATTATATATATATATATATATATATTATAATATATAATATTATATATATATATTTATTATATTATATATATATATATATATATATATATATATCATATATTATATAAGCTCTATAATTTTAAGCTGCCCCGCCCCTTGGCTGGAAACTGGCGACGCCCATAGTCAGCATTGCAAGTGCAGATTCAGCTTTGTTGTTGATCTTACATTTAAGCTACACTGTAGATAGGAATTAATATAAACAGCAGTTAGTAGATATCATTGTCAATGAGAGAAATTTCTCTTCGTACCTTGAAGTTTTTATTTTCTTCAGCATCTTAAATATAGATGGTATAAGGTTGAAGGTTGAATCATTAGAATATAATCCAAATTGAAACATAAGGTGCAGTTTAAAAAACTTCGAAGTTTGCAATTGCATTTTGGGATGTGGAAGTCGCAAGTGAGTGAACTTGCTTGAAGCGATTGAAGTCACTCACAGAGTCACAATTCATAACTTTGTCAGCTCAAAATTTTCTGATTCACTCTACTATCTTTGAAGTTACTCCGCTCCGACTCTTGAAAATTACCGACTCCGATCCGACTCCACCCTCTTCAAAATTACCTGACTCCGACTCCGATCCGACTCCACCCTTTTCAAAATTAACGACAACGACTCCGACTCCGATCACTCCTCTTCAAATACGACTCCCCCGACTCCGCGACTCCGACTCCGACTCCACAACCCTGCTCCTGACAAACTCATTATGGCTTCTGTGGATCGCTCCGACTTGTTCCCGGCAGTATGGACGGAGCGGATTCGTTTCCCGAAACTCGTTGTGTCTTCCTCTTCTTTTTCCATTCCTCTATCTCTCCTCTTAAGGGACAAGTGTCTCTCCAGTGACCTGTTTCCTCACACAAGAAACATCTCCTTTCAAAGGGTCTTGCTTCCTCCTGCTCTTGTCTATTTGTGTCCTGTCTCTCCTGCTGTCTGTAGTTGTTTCGAGGACCACACTTCCTTGTCTGATGCTCATCACTACCGCATCTTAAGCACCATCCTCTAAACCTCCAACAATCTCTAAACCTCCAACAATCTCGTTTCATATGTCCTATTTTGTTACAGCAATAACACTTTGGCCTCTCATTTTCATATGTTCCTCTATTTGTTCTTCTTCTTGTACCTGAATCTCGCTGGTACATCACTGGTTTTCCATATCGCACTTATTGCAATGACGTTTTGCCCTTCATTCCCTCATTTTGTAGGGTTGCCCATATTGGGATTGGCTCGTCCTTCGACTCCTCTTCATGATTCATTCGTTTTATCTCATCCTGTGCCCAGTTCCAATATGTCTTCAGCGGACTTAAACTTTCTTTTTCCACCTCGCGCATTCTCATTTTGACTCCTAGCTATTCTTATTGCAAGCAATTTTTAAAAATTGTGTTTTTTATAAACACTTGCCCTTGTCCCTATCCTCTTCTTGTAGCTGTTCATATATCGTTTGCACGCCTGAGCTGCAAATTCTGGTCTTAACTTTTCATGCTTCTTATCTCATTCTCCGAACTCGCTTCTGCAAATCTATTTGTTCGCTCTCTTTTTCTTCCTTGCACCAACTCTTTAACCTGGCTATAATGGTATTATAATCTATTTTAGCCCTATAAATACTATAATACGTTCTCAAAACTGGGCCCTCCAAAAAATTTCTTAGCTCTACCACCCAACGGTTCTTATCCTTTCCTAATTGTTCTTTTGCATACCTTTCGAGATCCTCAAGAAAGGCATCGAATTTTTGCACTTTTTCTTTACCATACTTTAGGGGTTTTACCGCTTTAACATTAGCCGCTACTTAATTGATGTTCATAACTTCTATATTTTCCTGCTAATATAATTAAAAATCCTCTGACTGCTTTCTGATGATTTCCACTCCTGATTCCTCAGTTCTTACAAGTTTCTTCAACACGCTATCTTTCTCCCTGTCTGCCACTTTCGGCTTCGGATTGCATGTTCTTCTGTTGAACTATTTTCTTCTAGACTGTATACTTCTGGTCTGTCCTTATTGCCACAATTTTTTTGGTGTTTGGATTCTTCTTTTTGAACTTTGTGGTGCTGGCAACTAACTGGCATGACAAGTCCTCACATGGGGTCACTCATGAGTTCGCTATCGATATAGGCCCGACTGCTCGGTCATCAGTATAAATAGCTTTGGCCTTCTTTTCAAGGAGGCAGTCCTTCTTCCGATACTCTGATTCTGTTGTAGATTTTCATTTTTTGAATAGGCCTGTTCTTGCTATTCTAACCCGCGATTTTTCTGTTCTGTCTAAGTGGCAGCGTGTCCGATTGCGCTGGGATCTCAGTAGCGCGGACGGTACCGGCTCGCGCCTGATCTCCTCTATACGACTATCTACAACAGGCAACTTCTACTGACGCTCTTTCGTTGGTTCTCCTTCATCTCGCTCTGGGGTTTTAAAGCTTGGGCCACTTCTTCCGAGTATTGACAGCATTTGCCCACATCAATTTTCTCTTATATGGCATCTTGGACTTTCTTAGACCCCTAGACTGAGGCTTTTGATCTTGCGCCCTAGGCTCTTTCAGTTCCTTCAGGGATTGACTTACCAGTCTTGTCCATTTCCTTCCCACTCATAGGAAAAACAGTGAAAAAATTATATATAGCCGCTACAAAAATATGGCCTATATATATATATATATATATATATATAGTATAATATATAGGTATATATGGTTATATACTATATATTATATATAGTATATAATATATAGTATATAGTATATATATATATATATATACGTAGGATACTTATTATTTCTGATGAAGTAATATAATATATATATATATATAAGTATTATAATAGTATATATATATATTATTTTACAATATATGATATATATATATATTATATATATATATATATTAGTATGTGTACCTTTAAATATATATATATAAAAAACTATAATATATATCCATATATATAAATATTACACAAAAGGAGCAAAAGTTCAACTCACTATTTTTTTTTTCTCTAAAAAAAATGAAAACTGCAACCAATTTATGCATCAATTCTTGTTGGGACTAGAAATGGTATGATGATACTTTACATGCACAAAGAAAAAAATGAAATAAATTATGCTTTTTTCTTCTTCTTACTCTTCTCAAGCTAAAAAAGTCTCTCTCCATTCTGCCTTGTGACTGATAGTTCTACATACGTAAACAAGAACGGAGGAAAAGGAATAGCTGGTTAGCATAAACAACTATTATTATCAAATATCAGAGATCAATTATATACTGCGGGACATAAAGATAACAAATGAATTATATTTAACGTAAAAAATAATATCGGTCTTTGTATACAAGGTAGGTCAGGTACACATTTGCCAGGTATTAGTAGTAGTTTCTGAAGTTCTTACAGGCTTCTTATCTTTTTTTAAATATCCTTAAGAGTTAGTTGATCTTACTTTTATATTTTTTTTCATTTCTGCTTTAATATTATAGGATTTTACTATACACGATGATTAAAGAGTCTTCAACACCTTTTCACTTTCTTTTCTTTTTAAAGCATGAAAAGATCGTAATTTTCAAATACTAACACCACCATCATACCTGTTACACGTACTTGTATACTTATCGTGTAATTTATAATATTTTCTTATTGACACACTCTGGTTTGTTTTATTTAGCCTTTACGCGAGGTCCCAGGATTCTCTTTGGAGAAGGCTTATTCGCTACGACAAACTAAATGAGAAGAATAGGAATTCAAGTAACACAAAAGAGATGCAAATTTTTGATATAATAGAAATAACACTCAGTATAAAGTTTTGTCAAATCCTATTGTTAGCTAATTACACAACAACATAATAACCGTATACAGGAACAACAAACACACCAATCTACTCTATTAACCCTATTCCAGGATATCTACTATAACTATTATAATATCCTATTACTAGTAAATATTATATCAAAAATATTCCTTTATTTGATGGTAGAAATATCCATCTGTAGGGGTATAAACTATTCACACATAACAATTAATGTTACCAGAAATAATATTTATAGCAATATCGGGAAAGCGCATACTTCGCGCATCATTATAGGCCAGACGATGGTATAAAACCCTGTGTTCCGAAAGTTTAGTGGTTAATATAGATCGGGAAGGAAATTACCCTTTGACAACTCTACAGTAAGTTATTTATTCTTACGAGGAACAGGACAGCTCGCTGTGGCGCGCCTAATGATCGGACTCAGCAATCAATTATATGCACAAGTACACGAATTTGAGCTTCTTGATAAATCACACGCATGTGAGTGATCAAGCGGTGGATGATCATTAATCGCTTCCTTAGTAGTAACATGTTACGGCTATGCTCTCAATCACTTTCTCGTATTGGATATATTAAGACTTATATAGTGGAGATAACTAGCTAACATATTATTGTCACTTAGGAAGTTTGATCGGGCCTCCCGACGACATCTTCTTGAGGATAGAATAATAAACACATTTTTGTATTATGACCCTAGAGGATAAATCTTATAGGTACGCTTTAGAGTAGTCGAATTGAGTACAACAAATTATCCATTATGATATACGCTCAAGTGACTGCGCGAGACGATACTGCCGAGTCGAGCATGCCATGACTTATCTATCTTCCGATTTGTGACGGCGAGGGAGAGCTTCAGTATGGCCATGCAGTAAGGTATACAGGATATCCAGCGTTAATAATAATATAATAATACATAATAATATTAAACATATGAAATCCCAATCTAATAATAACCGATTCACATAATTCGACTATATTTATAATAAATCTTATAATTAATAATAAATGACATTTAATAATAATAATTTAATAATAGATCATCAAATATAAACACTAGTATGAAAATAGACATTCGGTTAGCATAATTAAATAGATTGAACAGCCATAATTTTCTATTCGGTAATTTCCCTCACAACTTACCCATTTCACTTATAACTTAACTTTCAGTCATATGTAGTTCTATGTTAAGTGTTAATTAGTAAATCTTATGATGCGTTAATAGAATTTCTCATACGCTACACGGCCTAATGTGCACGATTCTTTCCGGGCATTCACACTAACAACCTAGGCAGACGCAAGGGGGGACATACAACCACCACACATCATTGTGGAATTCAGTCAAGACTATGGTTCAATAAAAATAATTACCGTTTCGTTATCTCACCTCATAAATTTAAACCATTTGCTTACCGTTTAATCATTTACACCTAGTCAACTTTTTAACACCTCCAATATTGGTCATAAAGAATTTGTCCTTATTTGCATCGGAAAGTAGTTCCAACGGTCGGTATATATATAGACACTTAATCTATATAAGTCTGGGTTTTAAGCATATATTGGCCCGCTCACTTATAATGTCACATGTAATTAAGATAGCCACTAGGTTTTACACGAGATATTCTCAGACACGTCGCCTACATTACGTCAACTGCTAATATTTTCTATTTGCGTAATATGTGAATTTCACTACTTATTAAATTAATTTGTTTTAAATTTAGGTTTATAATTATTATCAGAAGTCCGAAATATCTTTATTTAAAGTTTACTCATCAAATTATAGCTGACACTACGTGATGAATTTGATGTGCTGCACTATTGGAAATTTGTTTTTTAATTTTGGAGAGCACCGAATTGCATTGAAGAGGACTATATCGTCTTTTAAGTTATGTACTACTTCGAAAGAGAGTGTTCTTAACTTCATAAAATCATGTTCTTAGATATGAGTTGAATCTTGCCACAATGTAACAAATATTATAGCTACAGCTTTGTCTACAGATAGTAGTCTGTATGATAGTATCGTTCTTGTAATCAGTTCGATACTGGGGAAGGATTTAAAATATGTTTGTAGTTAAGATCATTCTCATCCTCTTTACTACTGAATATGTTATTGACTTAGCAGTATGATCTTTCCTCGTCACAATTTCAGAACTTTGGAGTGACATAATTTTATATATACGTTGATTTTGATCACACGTTCGATTTTTATTAACATCTTTCAAGAAGACATATCTATTTATTTTTTAAAGTATTGAATTGTTTAAACGACATGATCATATGAATTTAGTTGAGTAGTGTCCTAAGCAGTTATAATATTGAAATGATTATATTTATATTATAGTTAAGTAATGATTGTATATAAGCTATTTTGATATAACTATCATAATTATCATCTCACACCGAATCACATATTATATATATATATATATATACTACCCACCACTATCTTAATTTTACAATTATATATATAATATAGTATTTAATAACTCACTGGGTTATTGGTGTGAGCTATAGTAGTGGTATCGCGACGTGTAGGCCGATGATGAAGTGGATATTTCTTAATATATTTTACGGTATATCATCATTAATAATAGTAGTATTTGATTTGTAATACACGATAGTATGTTAAATTGGGAGGTTAGATACTATAACTTTTAACAGTAATTAAAAAGGGTATCTATTTTACAACACTATAGATAGCTGATAATATAGCTAGATCGAATTAACTTAGTAGCAACTGGGGAAGCTTAGCTTTGATATAATATAAATACTACGTTTAAATTACCTATTAGTAATATATTCGAGGTACAGATTCATGTTAGTAAATGGGACATTACGTCTTATATATGATGTGCTGTTATTATAATAGTATATATATATATACGGACTGTATATATAAATATATATATAGTATATGTATATATATATATATTATATATATATATATATAGCTGAGTGATTAATATAAGTTATGGGGCTATATTACTTTAATATAATAGTATATATACCTTATGGATTTATGTTCAGTTTGTAATATGAGAAATATACGATTATATTAGTAAATTATAGTAAGGATATTCTTCAACTATATAACTCTTAAGTTTATGATATAATAATATATGAGTGAAAGAAGAATATAAAGATAAGAGAGAATGAGTTGCATATTAGAGGCCTGCGTGTATTTCATAGAGTACTTTGAAAGGTCTCGAGAGTATAGTATAGTACCGGATTTAGTGAGAAAGTTCTGACTCTTCAAGTAACGTTATGCGTAGTGAGCCTGTGAGATATTTCGCCAATATGTATTATAATACTATATATATATATATCATATATAGTATTATATATATTATATATCACATGAGCGTACTTGATAATACTATGTATTTCCTTACTTGAGAGATGTTTTATAGGGTGCTTAACATATAATAAGTATGAATATATATTATATATATATATATATTATTAAGTTATATATATATATTATAATTATTATATATTTATATTTATAATAATACTATATATATATATAATACTACTTATATATATTATATAATCTTATTATAATACTATATACGTATATATATATATATATATAATATAATATAATTATATATATATTATATTATATATATATATAATTATATATTATTATTATATATATATAATATTTTACTTCTTTTAATATATTGGAAGTGTATATATATATATACTAATATAATTATATATATTTAATATTATAATTAAATAATATATATAAGTATTATAATATAGTTATTATTATTGAATGATATATATAATATATAAATTATATATATATATTTATATATATATATATATATTATAATATTATAGTTAATATATTAATTGTAATTATTATATTTATAATTTATATATATTATAATATATATATATCTATATAGTTAATTATATATTATATATAAATATATGTATAATATAATTATATTCTATATATATATATTATATAATATATTTATAATATATATATATATATATATATATTATAATATATGTTATAATATAAAGTATATACTATTTATGTATTAATATATATAATAGTTAATATATATATAGGATATATATATATGATATATACTATAATATATATTTATATAATATAATATTTATAGTATAGTATAATATATGATTTATTATAATATATTATATAAATATATATTCTATATATATGATTAATATATATATGTATATATAAAATTATTTTATTTATATATATATATATACACCTATATAATTACGTATAGAGATCTTATATTTATTTTATATATATACTACTATATATATATAATACTATAAGTATATATGATATTACTGTATACCTTAGGTATTTGTATATTATATATTAGATGAGTGTATGAGTAGACTATTTCATATATATCTATATTTGTGATATATAATAATATATAGTATATAATATTTATATATATATAATATATAATTCTTTATTATTATATATTATACATTATATATATATATATATATAGCTATATATATACCTATATATTATATATCATATATAGATATATATATATATATATAATATATTTCAACAGATTGGTACAATCTCCAGTAGCATTGCTTGCTTCGTTTAATCACCTGCTCTGAACCGGAAGAGAAAGAAAAAGTTCCTCTTCTTTTTTTACGAACTAAAAAATTGAGACCTCACGATCACTGTCCTTAATTGAGGTTGGAAGGTGTTGAAAAAACTCTAAATAACTTTTGTCTCAACCCTTGTGTTTGAGTAATGAAGAGACATGTTTTTTGATGAATTGGACGTGACAAGATTTTGAAAAAACAATAATTTTTTCGTACAATGATTGTTGGTTTTTAAATTTAATTAACGTAAGGCTTATAAGTATTGAAGAATCTCCAGGTATATCACAGAATAAATAATATTTTCTAGTAGAAAGTGTGCTTTTTTAAATTTTTTTTTGGAACCTAATATGTTGTTCCTTAACTTCACAAACCGAAATTTTATTATCTTTGTTTATAAATTTTGTGAAGTTATCTTTCATTTAAAGAAAGACTTTCTCTTAAGACTCTCTACTTTTTAAAAGCAAAGTTAAAATTTTTACATTTTTTTTTATTACCTAAATTATTTGAAAAAATTCTCCTGAACATCAATATGTAATTATTTTTTTAAAAATACTAAATGGTTGTTTAGATACAAAAAAAATTTCAGAGAGGTGTCGAAATAAAATATTTCAATTCCAGTCAAAATTGCAATTCCAGGCTCATTCTCAAAATATGTTTCATAATTGCAGAAAATATATATTTTTTTCATTTTCGCAACCTTCAACCCATTCATCTGTTTTTACCCTGTCAAATAAATGGAGTCGGAGCCGGAGAAGGAGCCGAAGTCGAATCAAGAGCCGGAGCCGGATCATGGGCATAATTTTTTTCAAGAAATAATATTTTATAATAATAATAATAAAAATAATAATAATAATAATAGATATAATAATAATCTTCAATAATATTACTAATATAATAAATAATACACTAATAATAATAATATATATTAATATAATAAATAATAATGATAATAATATAATATAATGATACTAATAATATAATAATAATAATATATAATAATAATAATAATAATAATAATAATGCGATCCTGGACCTGGAATATAATAAATAATAATAATAATAATAATAATAATAATAATAATAATAATAATAATAATAATAATAATAATAATAAAAATAATAATAATAATAATAATAATAATAATAATTATAATAATAATTATAATAATAATAATAATAATGTTTTCTTGTAATGATATCATTGATGTTAATATATATTACAATTAATAAGGTCATTGAATATATGATGGGAAAAGTCGTATAACATAATAAAGGAAGTAACCTAAATTTAAGTTTTATTGTCATTAATAGATCATAATTTTTTCAAGCTTCATGGTTTTTACAAGAGAAACTTGAAATTCTTGAATCACACACTAAAATGAATAAAAATTCCCCACACATAGTGTAGAAGTAAGTAATAATATAATCTTTCTGGGATAATAATGAACCTCTCTTTAGATCTAAAGGTAGAATATCTAAATGTACACTTACATTACCAGATTAATATAATTTTCATAACTCGACACTCTCAATTTATGATCTAATCATCATTATTTTGCCATACATTATGCATTCTGTAGAATTTACTCATACATGCATAACATGCTGTTCACATCTCTGAGGTTTTGCGCATTGCTATTGATATGGCCTGCTTTAACATGTCCTCGGAATCAGAGTTTTGAATTCCTAAGGTAGATTACCGACAAAAGGTAATAAAAGACGCATGGATATCTACAAAAATCAATCGTATGTGCTTTTAAGTACCTTTCAAAAGTATTTTTGACGTGATCGTCGTTATATAGATTCACACTAAACAGGTGTTATGTCACAATTACCACTGGGGCTACGCCTGTACACCGCTAGCTTGGATAGTCCATAGGTATCATTGTTTATATATCTCTTTTTTAACAAATGAGAGTACTGAATCGCTAATTAGTAGGAACAATATTATCTTTGAGTGGAGTTGGTTACTCTGCGTCATTCGCCTGGTGTGGTAAGGACGACCTTCAGCAGTAAGCCGGAGATCCTAGCTTGTAAACCACGAAAGGTAGTAGCCTTCATCCACGTTACCCACCTGCGTAGATTAACTCGGACGGATTTTGTTGAGTGTAGTATGTGGTAGTTATAGTATATATGTAATTTCTATCTCGTATTATAAACTACATGGATTATATTGATTTCTATATCGAGATTAACTTCGTCTAGTCATAAATCTCTTATGCATAAGAGTTCTCAGCTATCTCTTCTCAGGGAAGGTGTGATCTTCACATCTGAGTACGCATCTCCTTACGAAGCTATCCTCTAGTGAGTCTAACTGAACTACTACTTTATATATGAATTAGTCATGACTAATCAACATTAGCGATCCAGTTTAAATCTAGCTCTAACTTTAGTACTCAAGTCGTTAGCGTGTGGTTGTGATTTACTCACTTTTTGGGAAAGTTACAACTCTCTGTATTATTTGCTTGGAGAGAGGTAGATTAATGTATAGGACTGACTGGTTAGATTTTCGTAACCTTGCGTGTGTATTGTTTTTATCTACATCTAACCACTTGTTGTGCTCTGAGTGTTTTAGTACTATATAATAAAGTCTAATCATCACCGTCGTCTGCTCAGACGTAGTTGACTAGATTCACGCATTCTACATATTCGATCATGGTTATGAAATAGTTTCAGTTTGGGAGTATATCACTCTATACTCATATTTAAGCGTTTTATAAGCTCATTTACTCGAAGCTCCTTTCCGGCGTACTTCTCTAACATGGGATGATACCGATCTCGAAGTAATGGTTCGTATCAAGACTCATGTAGCTTCTAAAGAAATCTTTTGACTAAACAAGAGAAATATAAGCTATTGGGAGGAAACTCAGAAAGACATTCAATATTGCGGTATTTCCGAATGTTCTTTGTACAAGAGAATTCCGCAAGCTGAAACATCATGGACTGAAACATGCTTCGGTCGAAATATAGTCTAAGTAGTGACGAGGTTATTTTACAAAATTAAATCCAAGTTTGACGTATAATAGCGCCGAGGTTTTGTGCGCTAATCTTGGTCAAAAGTTGTATCTAAACATAATAATATCATCATTCTAAGTCACGGCATCAATCGCATGGAATTAAAAATAAGATGAGATAATTAAGTAGAGGCAATAGAGAGGTCGAGACGAAGGCACAACACGTTACCTGTCTTCCTCTCCATCTTGATATTAGCACCATCTTATTCTCCATGGAAATTATTCTGTTAAGTCAGAAAAAAACTTCATATATTCCCTCTTTACTTCTCAAGAGAGCTCATTCTTATCTTATTTCTTGTACCTAACAAAGGTGGTGGTCTTGAATAAATATGCTAACTTTGTATATTCTCAATTGTGGAGTCAGCTTGGCTAGTACCTATAATATGTACATGTGTCAGACACTCGTGTGATACTTCACATTACATATCACGCTATTTCTTCGATCTATATCACAGATAGTAGCTTTATAAACGAGACGATAGTTAGCTCTTCTCTGTTTCACCTAGTTATTTCCTGACTACATATATACGAATTATTGCAGTTCGGGGATCACTGTAACAAATAACTCAAGGTGTATCTCAAATACAATAACTGGCCACCTATTTTATCTCAGTTATTATAGTTATATATTAAATATTTATAATACTTATATATATATATCTTGTTAAATTATTATTTTTATAAATTAATAATTTTCTTTATTAAAAAAATAATTTAATATATTTATTTGATAAAATCAATTTAATATAATTTTATAAATGAGATTTCACATAATGCATATGTCGCTGATAGATGATATGCTTCATATAAGTGGTAACATTTAGCATCCAACACGAAAAATTAAACTTTATATAATCAGTAAAGTGATTTTCACTACTCTCAGTATATATGGTATTCTGAATGACTCGTTCGGTTATCTACGTAGAATCGGACATAAAAATAATTGGACCATTACATAAGCAGGGTAAGAAATTTTCTCTGTAATATTTACCAGTTTATACGGCATAGTGGATTACACTAATCTCGATACTACACTACAACATGACTACTATACTATAGCCACAACATCAGTATTTAAACAGTCTATACTTTCACGTACTCAATTCAATCATCTTACCTATTGCTATTTCTTCGCATGGAAGTGACAGAACTATAGGATGATATACGCCGTATTCACGCTATAGTGAGGCAAGTGCTCTCGTCATCATGCTCGTTGTAATGAAGCAGGGTCATTGGTATATTCAACCATTTTTTAGGCGGACTCACTATATACGTGCAACATGCTCATCATAAGCAGGAACAAACTATTCAGCGGTCTCGTAACTCGTAGTATACTACTCGGCGATGGAATAATCAATTTTCTGGACGATTTTCGATCTCTGGGGATTGAATAGGCTTTCTTCGATGGGATACAGATTGGAGATTATTTCAGGATACATCAGTGAGAGGTATCAATCGGACTTTACTCAAGATACTACTGACCATAGACCTTACCGGATAATGGATAACTCTCTACTTCGTCTATTTCCTTCTTCAGTATTTTTAACTTATATGTTTATTCGATAGATCACCTACTATATCTAAAACAATCCTTATATCATGGCGATATTTATAAGGCTTAACAGGCCCAAATAGGAGAATATTATACTCCGGGTGAAGGCCGTCATGAATTCACTAATATTTACGTAATTTAAGGATTAGTTTTATATAATGAGCTAGCTTTCAGTGATTTACGTTAGGAAAACTATTTAAATAAATGTTACAGTATAATTTTATACTATCTTTAATCATAGATTGTATATATACTTATAAGTGTAATAAATTATAATAATATATAGTTATAAAATTACTAAAATTATAGGGGTAGATACTAATTTAATAGTAATAAGTTTCTATTACTAATATGATATATAATATACGTTATATATTATATATATATATCACTATATTTATATATCTATATATAAAATACATAACTTAACTTTGCTAGTATCATATACTACTTATATATACTACATTATATATATATAATACATATAGTACTACTATTTTTATTATAACTTATAACTTAATTACTTAGCTATACTTATATTATATAATATTTATAATTGACCTACTATATACTGCTAATAAACTTTATATAACTTACTGCTAACTTACTTATACTTAAATCTATATATACTTAACTTAATTACTTACCTTACACTTTATACATATATATATCATATATAGAGTAAAATATATATAACTATATATAATATATATATCAATATATATATATATACAGACATTATATATATAATAGACTTATATATATATATAATATATATATATAAGTATATACATAATACGTAACTTACATATATATAGATTCTATAACTTATATTATATATGAACTATTAATATACTATACTATAACTACTATAACTACTACTTACTGCTACTACTATATATTTTATAATACTGTAACTCTATAACGTATATATACGTAATATATATATATCATATATAATACTATGTCTACTATATATACTTATATAACTACTTACTTGCTGCTTCAGAGTCACTTATTATATATATATATAGTATTATACTGTAATATACTACTACTACTACTATATACTATATATACTATTATAACTTATATATATAGTAAAATACTGCTTATCTATTATAACTATATATATATATAATATATCGATATGTATGATATGTGTCATTATACTCTTTAATATCTCTGTTCTGTAGATATGCTGTATGCAACACTGCTTACGCTTCCGAACACTACATGTGGTGGATCATCTAGCTTAATGGTTTGACTGTAGATGGATTTTAAATCATATATTATAGCAACTTTATTTAGATATTACTTCTGTTATCAACGGTATTACCCTTACTATACTCTTATAGGTATGTTAAAGTAACTTTTTAATTATTATTGGTTTTACTATATAATATATAAGTGAATTAATATTATTATTATATCATTAGAAATTTATAGGTGTATACAAACAGTACGTACAAGGGTCTAATAATAAATGATCAGTTAATGAGGATACATGGGTCGTGTATGAAGATGAGAGGGGGTGATAATGAACTACTATCATGCATGTGAGGTAGTACTATTTGTACTACATAATATAATCACTTAATAAGTCTATTAGGTCATCAAAAACGTGGTTTTTTACTTGAAATGTTTTCCGTGACTAAACATAAAAAATATAAGTGACTTTTATATTAATAATAATACATATCTATAATCTGAAAAATCTATAGATACTTTATAATTGTTTATAGAAATTATAATAGTATTGTATACGTTATATTTAGTCAGTGAGTGAGTTAATATGCTATCATTAGATGAGAATTTTGTAATGTACTCAACGTTATTATAATCGCTGTCACATATAAAATTATTGGTTTAGTTATATTTTTTGTGTGAGTGAAATAAAAATGAATTATAGTTTGATAGATTGAAAAAAAGTAGTATAGGTATGCTATGTCTTGAATTGAATGTGATGTTTGATATAAGTTATACATTTTGGTTGTTTGGTTGAATATTAAATTGGGTTACAGTAGTAACTATGTTTTGGTAAATTTTTTAGGCTACATGTTGGTAAGTGGTTTGTGGTTTTGTGTTTGTGTTGTGTGGTGTGGTGTATTGTGTTTGTGTTTGTGGTGTTGATGTTTTGTTGTTTGTAGTTTCGTGTTCTCGCTGGTGTTGTTGTTAGATCTTGTTGTGATGTGTTAATATAGAGAACATTGCATATAATTGTGAGCTCCGAATCTGGTCGTATTGCACTATGCTATATCATTAAAGATAAAGAGACAAAGTTTGGAGAGGTGTCTTAACGACTTACTACTACTGTACTTACTAGAAATATTTTTAGAATTTGTGCCAATGCCTGAACTCGAGAGTGATGTACAAATATAAACTTAGTACAAAAAAATAGGAAAAACTGCAGAGGATAGATTAAAGAAAAACAGTATTAGGGCAAGTAAAATATATTTACGACTCGCGAAATGATATAGGTTTGTGGAGGCGGCAACCCATCCTCGTTCATAGCTCTGTGAAATAGGTTATCGCGAGGTTATTTGATATATTGTACTGCGCGTTTGATCACTAGTGTTCAACAAACTATATGTTTTTTTGGATTTTAGTGTGTGTACACACTAATACATATTTTTATTACTATTTGATAAAATACATAATAAATATTTTAATCCTTTAAATATTTAACAAGTTTTCACATAAATAAAATATAGAAATCTTACGTTATAAAAGTTTCTAACTACATACATATTGTACATCTGGATTGATACAAGTGATAAGTCGATAATAGCAAGTTTTTTTGGTAGTGAGCTAATTAACGTGTATAATACCTATACTCTATATCTATATATTCAGCTCACTATACTCTACTACATATACTACTTTTTATATAACTTTACATTCATCCATTACTTGTCATTCAGACTATGGACTCATTAAGCGAGTATACTAGTGAGTGTAAAATACTGACTCAATTATAACCCTATGTTAAGTATACACGTACGTGATATAACATCTCACCTTGTGTAGAACTTTACTTCTATTTTTCTCACTCTTCATATATTATACTATATATACTCTATATATATTTATTATATGTAATTATATAATATATATATATATATATATTACTAATATATATTAATATATATAAGTATATATAATCATATAATAATATAAAAGATATTATATTATATATATATATATATAGATAATAGTATGATAGTATATACTATATATATATATATAGTATAATTATATATATATATCTATACTATGCTTAGTTATATTTACTTATAGCTATCCATCTGTCTCAATTTGATATCTGGCTATTAGATTCACTACAGTAATTTGAGTGATTTAGTAACAATTAATAACTCACACACTACACACACAGACATCATCATCACACACACACACATATATAATTATATATAATATATATAATAATGTATATATATATATATAAGTATCACTCACACACACTAACACACACATCTCACTAATCGACTATTATGGTATTAATATAACATAATATAATTTGATGTTATGTGATCAGTCAAAAGACAGTAAAATAGCGGTAAGGACAGTAAGGACGTATAGCTCACAAAGAGGGTGGGTAAGTGAGGTGAGGTTACTGTAAATGCAGTACAAATTACAATACGTATCTTATCACGTTCTCATTATAGGTAGTTAAAACTAAACAACAATTTTAAATAAACATAATGAACTTGATAAATGATCTAATAGTTGCATATTGATCTATATAGCTGTTTTATCGAAAGTACGAGTTAGGTTTGAGATGGGTGGTTATTAGTAATTTACTGTGAGATTTATACTGTGTGTGTAAACTCATGAGTAATATATTATATATTTATAATTATAATAAATAGATATGACTCAATGTACATCAGGTTGAGTTAGTGATTGAACAAATATAGTGTATTACATATATATAGGCTGAGTGGTTAGGAGGTTGGTAAGTGAATGGTGATTATGTATTTACACTGGATTTTACTCTGATTACGGGTTGTGTAATATAAACTATAGTTTAAAAATATTGAAAGTTATTTAATAATAAGGTATATGTCTCATCATACCACCTACTAGAAGATAAGAGGTACAATAGCAAATAAAATATTATTAATTAAGCTCCTGTTAGGAGGTTAGTGGTATTGGTATGGTGGTGTAATTTGATTTATTCGATTTACTGCTTTAGGTATGTAAAAACTAAATTTATCCATACGTTATATATAACATGTAAAAATGTACTCAATAATTTTTATTTAGTATAAAATAATGTAAATATTAAATTATACTATATAATATATATATATGTACTTATATATTTAATATTATATATATTTAATATATATAGTATATTAATATAATAATTATATTATATATATATTATTTACTATATATATATATATTTATATATATATATTATATAATGTACTTACGTATTAACAATCTTTTATATATATATAATATATTAAAAGATTGTTAATAGGTATAGATACATTATATACATTATATATTATATTTATATAACTAATATATATTATATATATAAATATTAATATATATATTAATAATATATAGTATTATACTATATGTCAACCCACGGATACTATTTAACATCTTAGCTAGACTACCTTTATCTAAACTAGGTAGCTAGCTCAAGAAGAATACTACATTATACTCTTGAGACAATACACCGTGCTCAATATTTGTCACGTGCTTCTTGAGAGAGCAGAGATTCTGGGTCTGTTATTATATGAGAGGTGTGGTGTGAGTGGAAGGTGAGTATCCGAGAGGACTGATCGTGTCATTCGTCATTGTTGGAGATAACCGCGATCAGTGTATAAATAGTACAGCGCCAATCCATAAGACCAACTATACCACTCGTCATTCTTATATGATCGATGCATCAGTCACTAGTTTCACAGGTAAAGCTTTATAGACATTAATATCATTCATGTGCATTGTATGACGCTTTAGTGTTCTTACATAATCATTAGAATTAACACAATGTATACTTTTAAATTTTTTTAAAAAAATTTAGTGTTCATAACCGCACTACGTATCTACACTAGGATATCGGTTGGTTGATTAAGCATACGGTTGTCGGACGCATACTTCTTATTAGGAATGATAAGAACTTGTACATATAGATAATATATTATTGTCTTCATACATTGTACCATTTCTGGACGTGGTAACGTTTTCAAGATTCGTATAGCAGATATATATATAGCCACGAGAAGATAGTATATCTTGTATGGACTCGCGATTCTGCAGCGACTTTCGTGGATATGGAATCAGAGATTTGTACGTGGGACATGGATATATTAGACGGCATTTTATCTATGTTAGTATACTATAGTTTATATTGCTTCAATTTTAATTTCTTCTTCATTTTTCCTGCATTAAAATGGTTTCGCTATGAATTATTACTTGCGTTAGGAATGATCAGGTGAAGGTTTTAAATAGATGCGTAGGCTAGGCTAATAGATTATCTAGAGTAAGAGGTGAGTGTACATGGTGATTCGCAATGAACTTGTATTACTAGAGCATAGTTGTCACTTTATAACTATCACAATTAACTACTTCACACTATTCTCGTGAGTATTACATTGAGTGAGATATTAAATGATACATTAAGGGTGAACCCCTAATAGGGGGACCAATCCCCATAAAATATAAACGCCTACAGGGATTGAAAAGAAACCTACTCAGTAGGTAGCCCCCTGCTGGTTAGAGTGGCCATATCATAACTCATAGGGAATGACCTCACTGAGTCCCGCAGGGTCGAGCCCTGGACTCCCATAGCAATAACTAGATTTATATTATTATCATAGTAGGGTGGAGTATTCTAGGTGAGTAAATGACATATCTATAATTCTAGGGGTGTAAGTAGTAAAAACGCTCATGAAAGTACGTATGAGCATAGTATGGTCAGTACACATGTACTCACTGCACTGATTTCTCATTAGCGATCAATGTAAATAATATGGGTTCAGTCATTTATATATATATAAAATATATATATATATACTATAGGTAGGGTAGATACCCGGCCCCAGGTGGATCACCCAAGACGTCAGAAATAGTATTTAACGCTATACAGTGAAATGATTAGCCACTTCATCTAGTGAGTGAAGATAGTGACCACTATACAAAAAGTACTCTCAATACGTAAGACGTCACTTATAGGGGTCACAGTGATACCTACCGAGATTTAATATATATATATACTAAGTATATATATATATATATACTCATCATTTCCCTACATTTGATCACTTTATCTCCTATATATAATTTATACTTATATAATTTACTTATATAATTTATATATTAATATAATATATATATATATATATATATATATATAATATATTAATATATAAATATATATATTATATATATATAGTATATTATATATATATATATATATATATATTATATATATATAATAATATATATTAAATATATAACTAATATATATTAAAATTATATGAATAATATTAATATATATATATATATATTAATATATATATAAATATATATATTAATAATATATATGATATATTAATATATATATTATAATATATAGTATATAATTATATAATTATATATATATATTATATATATAATATTATTATCTATATATATATATATATATATATATTATAATATATTATATAGTATATATAATATATCTATATTAGTAGTATATATATATATATATTTATAATATATAGTATTTAAACATTATATTTAGAAAAGGTATATGTAGTATGTTAAATATATATATGAGTTAGTTCGTGTATCTTCTACGTGCGTTTGGCAGTATAATAAGTATGTACTATATTATCTAGTCAGTAATTATACTCTAATAGTAGTATGTTTTACTTCTCTTTTATTAAGTATATTAATATAATTTATGTATGTGTGATATTATGTTTTCCAAATTTCTATTAATATATATTATTATTTTAACGTACAAGTATATCTTATATCATATACCCATATAACACTAATTTAAATACTCTATTATATAAAAAATAATAATTACATTTAGTCATCTAGTTTGCGAATCATTGTTTACTTTTGTGTGCAGTAGTCGTGTTCCAATAAGTTATAACTTTTATGTATTTCCACCTAATCTTTTTAATGATTTTATTAATGTTCTATAAACGTGAGCAAAAAAATTCCAAACTATTTAAAATAAAGATTAGTTAAATATTCAAAGTCCCACCTTAACATTATTTTAATTATCTTACTAATACACTAGTGAGTGATTAAATTATAGATTTAAAATGATCTCTATTTATGAGTATCAATTTGTGGAATTTGTTGTGTATCAACAACTTATCGCATTTATTTCTGCTTTTCATCTTAACGTTACTTGCTATTTATTTTTCCTAATATCGATTTCATATCTATTAAAAGATACACAGTATTTGAAACCTAATTAAATAGTGGTAATCTAATAACTTATTATTTAATTATATTTTATTACTTATCGTAATATATATTATATAGTTAATTATATATATATATATTATTTATATTATATATTAATATATATATATATAATATTAATATATATATATTATATTTAATATATATATATATATATTATATATATATAATATTATTAAATATATTAATTAATAATTCTATATATTAACTGTTTTTATGCTCTTCTATGTACACGATATTCCTGAGTAATATATTTATATTATATATAGTATATTATTTGGGGAGTATAGGTTTAATACTTTATATTATACTACTACACTATATATATATCTATAATATACTTCATTTCTGTCTATACAAATACATATAACTATAGTATACATAAATAACTATAATATATTAATATAAGTAAAAAAACTTAGTATGTATCGGGCAATAAGTAAACTAACTATTAGGCGCACTACTATTAGTTATATAGTATAATATTACTATAATCATTATATATATATACCTATCACGGGGTCAGGTAAATTACTTTATCATTATAACATATTTATATATATGTATAGTTACTATATTTCACTTATATAATATATATATCTATATATATATTATATATATATAATATATATATATATATTTATATATTATTATATATATATATATACATATATTTATATATATATATATATTATATATATATATATATTATATATATTATCTATATATTTATATATATATATAATATATCATGTGTGTTTTTATATATATAGTATATATATATATATATATATATATATATATTATATATATATATATATATATTATTATATTATTATATATATATATTTTATATATTATAATATTATATATACCAGTGGCTTCATTGTTAGAGTGCAAGAGTTAGACCGCAGCGTCTGGTTGCGATTCCCTAGTCCGGATCCTAGCAGAAAATTATCTAAAGAAGCTCTTTCTAGAATAGTGCCCGTGAGGTTGTGAACTTTATATATATATAATAATATATATATATATATATATAACTATATATATATATATAATATATAAAGATTTACTCTTGTATGATCTATAAAATTTATGCTTTTCACGGTTAGTCCGAGCGCATTCAGCATTTCATAACTTAGATTAGATTTAAATTTAGATCTGCATTTAGATTATAATATTGGCCAGGACCAATGTATGGATTTACAGATTATGGCTATTAGCAGCAGAGAAGCACTTCGTTGGCCAACAATGTCTTTGTGGAAATGATAACTTTCAAATCGAACTGGAAACAGGCAGTACCATTTTATTTCTCTAATATAATTTGTTAGAAACATGTATGTTATTGTATTTGATTTATTGATCAATTAATTAATTGATATTTTTTTCGTAATAAGCATAAAAAGAATAAAAGATTTAGTGAAAAACATAAAATGTGTTTAATATTTTTTAAGTCATGTTTATACACTGAACTTATTTTTATTGTTATGTTATAACAAATGAGCATATTTTATATATTATGTTTACGAAAATAATTGCTCATCAACGGATTAATAAGCGTAAGCAATACGGGAAAGTATTCAAATTATTGAGTATTTCGCGTCAGTGAAGGGCAGCTGGTTTTCATATTTTTGGATTTTATTCCACGTCTTTAAACTGTTATTCTAGGTTAACTCATAATAGCTCAACTGTTAATATATTTGTAAAAAATTAAAATTTTCTTAGACTAACTGTTAAGTAATATCACGATCAAATTTTTTGTATTACGACTGTAACAAAGATTTTTAAAATAAAATTTGTTAAAATAAGAAAAAAACTTTAATTTAAAGTTTTAAAATAAGTAAAATTTTATAAATGAAAAGTTTTAAAATAAAAAAGTTTAATATATATTTACAACTAAAAACATAAACTATAAATGTAGAGTATTTTTTGAAGGGATAGATAAATTAGCAGGTAAAATCAATAAGATTATCAAAGAGGTTGTCTAATCCTTAAACTTATAACTACAATTTCTCTCTCTTATCCTTGAGTATTACCTCTTATTTTCAGTTCTACCATTTTGCTCGTTAAGATTTTATTTATTTTATGTTTTATTATCATTTATATTTTGTTTAATGCTTTTATTATTTCAAAATACTTCTACATTTATAGTTTGTTTTTAGTTATATATATTAAATTTTTTATTTTAAAACATTTCATTTATAAATTTTTACTTATTTTTACACTTTAAATTAAAGTTTTTTTTTCTTATTTTAACAAATTTTATTTTAAAATTTTGTTTATTTTAAAAATTTTATATAACTTTTTGCTTTTACTAAGAAAATTTTAATTTTTTACTAAAAATACGTACTTTATTAACCATAAAGCAGTAAAGCAATAGCGCAAAAAATATACCACTCCCTTCATGCCATACTCTATTGTTTTGCTGTTTTACCTCATATTTGAGCATGTATTTTGTGTAAACATAATATATAAAATATGTTCTTTTGTATAACATAACAATAAAAATAAGTTCAGTGTATAAAATGACTTAAAAAATATTAAACACATTTTAAGTTTTTCAACTAATCTTTATTTTTTATGCTTATTAACGAAAAATACTCAATAATTTATGGGATTTAAAACACATCAAACATTACTATCCTGTTATCTCCATAGGCGTTTTTTTTTTTTCTTTATTCCAGGATTCGATCTCAGAGGGTGCCAGGCCCCTTCCCAGGTATCGGCGTTGAGATCGGAATAGGGTTGAGAGACAGTGTACCCCGTGTCGGTATCCTAGAAATTGATTCCATGTGATGCCTCTCTCTCTTGGAAGAGAATACATCATGTGCCTCAGTTAACCGCTTTCAAACCCTAATAACATCTAATAGCAAAAGGTGTTGCCGTTTTCTTGGCTATTTCCTGCTCCCACCATCTGCCTGGTCCTGAGTCAGGACCAGGCAGATGGTGGGAGAGAGAGAGAGAGAGGTCAGGACTCCTGACCTCTCTTCTCTCTCTCTCTCCAAATCCACTCACTCTGCTGCTTTGTTAAAGGCATTATTCTTTTCTCATTCTGCAGTTTACTGGGGTTTACTCTTGTGTTTACTGACAGTTCTAAAGCAAGGAAAGGAATGGGTGCGTCTGCGGTCTTTCTTGACCGCAACCTCTCCCACACCCTCCTCCCTCATTCTTCAATTTTTTCGGCAGAATTAATGGATAAAATGTTTGCTCTCCCTCGAATTTTATTTCTTAATTTTTTTCTGTCACCTTTGGAGTAAAAATTGTTTATATGAACTCTTCTCTTCTTTTTTTTTTTATCTTTGACACCCAAAGTACCTTCTGTGCTCATCATCCTTCTTGCCCTTGGTATGGGTGAAGAGCCGGATTCGGGACGGGAGTAACTCAAATTTTGGCTCGATCCGGTGTTGGAGCAAATATATTTTTCATTTTCCTAATTATAAGCGCAAATAAAAGTAGCACTCTTTCCATTTTAATATGCTTCAGGAGTGTAACTGGAGTAGAAGCTAAAGCTGGAAGAGTAGGAGCCGGAGCCGGAACTGGATCCAAAACCGGAATTTGGTAATTTTAAAATCATGCTTCAAGAGAATATACTGGATCCCCAGCCTGGTCCTCGGCACACCTTATATATATATATATATATATATATATATATATATATAATATATATATATATATATATATATATAATATATATAGGTAATATATATTATATATATATATATATATATATATATATACTATATACTATATTTATATATATTATATATTATATAAATATATATATATATATATATATATATAAATATATATAATATAATATAATACTATATATAATATATATATATATATTTTATATATATAAATATATATTATATATATTATATATATTTATATATTATAATATATATAAATATAATATTATATATACTATTATATATATATAGTATATATAATATATTATAAATTTACTGATCCCCAGCCTGGTTCCTCGGCACACCTTATATATATATATATATATATATATATATATATATATATTATATTATATATATATATATATATTATAATATATATATATATATAATATATATATATATATATATATATTATAAAAAGGTTTTTTTCCTTTCGTGGCCCATGTTAGGGAGGACTTAATTAGCGCTGCAACCTCTCTCATATATAAATATATTCAATATAACAGGACATTTTTTTTTTTATGTTTAAATTCGGTTAGGACCCATTAAGTTTAGGGTTAAGATAAATTTTGCTAAGTAAACAGTAAATCTGTGTCTACTTAACAAAACTTATCATAACCTTACTTAGTTTGAATGTAAAATGATTATAATATATGAAAACCCGCTTGAACCATCCTTCTTAAATTTTAATTGTTGCACTTTATATTTAACAGTCTAATATATCCCGAGGAACCCTTCGTTTGCTTTAAAATAATAGTCGATTTTTTAGAATCGTTAACTCAATTATTATATATTATATATTATTATTATATATATATATAATATTTGTTATGTATATATTTTATTTATATATAAATAATGTATTAATTATTTATATATATAATATATATAATTATATATATATATATATTTGTTTTTAATTTAAAAATTTAATTTTTATAGGAAATTTGGTAAATAACATTACGATGGTAGTAATCATATAGGACAATTCCATTAATCCCTTTCAATTGGTATCTTAATAACTCTTATCTCTTTCTTTTTTATCTTTGTTATCCAAATTACCGCTTTTTGTTTTAACTTACTAATTTTTTTATTTACCATTTGACACTAATTCTGTTTGTAATATACAGTTAATTTTCAAATTTTTTTTTTAATTCTACTAGGAAAAAGCCAAAAAACAGCTAAATATATCATTATTTTGACCTTTTCCTAATAATTTTATTATAATTATTTTTTTTGTGGAAATCGATTATAATTCAATTAAAACATATATAACAAAAAAACTCAAATTAAATTAATTTTAACTAAGATACCAGTGGGAAGGTATAAAGGAAAAGGTCTTGCGTACTTACTCCCATCGAATTATTATTAGTATTATTTACTTCATTACCTACAAAAATAATTTTATTTTTGAAAATACACAAAAAATTACTCTATCGACCACATTAATATATATATATATATATATATATATATATATATATATATTATATATATATATATATATATAAAATATATATATATATAATATATAATTATATATATAAATATATATATATATATTGGGCGAGAGAGAAGAAGAAGAGAGAGAGAGAGAGAAGATGAGAGAGAGAGAAGAGAGAAGGGAGCAGGAGAGAGAGAGAGAGAGAGAGAGGAGATGCTTACGCACCAATCCCCCAGGTCTTTTGGTAGTGTCGGCTGCGCGTATATAAATCATAATAATATATATATATTATTATATATCTATTATATATATATTATATATATTAATATATTATATATTTAGAACTAATTGAAATATTGTAAATATTATAGATGGATATTTAAAGGCGCCTTTTGAATACCATTAGTAACGGTCTATTCTTAAGTTACAATTTTTGCCATATTAAAAGGGTTTTATTACGCAATTTTACAATACGATTAAAAAAGCCTTGCGTTGATTTGCCTTTTTCTTTCAAAGACCGCGATTTTTGCGTAGAATCGTAGATGTCGTCGGGCCTTCGGGTTTCCCTCATGCGTGTGTATAGAGATTCGTTTTGTAACTTAAAGGTTATTCCTGTTTTCCTTTCTTCTGTTTAAATTAAAGGCACTCTTAAAATTAAAAATAATAGAGAACTCTAAAGATATTAAAATTATCAGAAAAAGGAAAAAAAAGTAGAAAATATCATTGCAGCGATGTATTGAAAATTGAAGTGGAATTTGGAGATTTTTTTTTTGTTTGTCAGAACTTGCAAGCACCACTGTTCATTACATATATATATATATCAATATATATATATATATTATATATATTTATAATATATATATATAATATATTGTCTTTATACATTATATATATATATAGTATATACATATATATAAATAAATTATATATATATATAATTATATTATATATATATATATATTTATATTTAATATATAATATATATATATATAATATATAATATATATATATACTATAGTATATTTATATATAAATAATAATATATACTATATCATATATATATATATATATTATCTTTCTCACTCTCTTTATATATATATATACTATATATATATATATATATATATTATATATATATATATATCGTAATAGGTAGTTATAATATATATATATAGTATAAGTATATATATCTTATTATATATATAATATATATTTATATATATATAATATATATATTATATATATATATAAGTAATATATATAAGGGACGGTATAATATAATAGTATCATATATATATATATATATATATATATAATATATATATACTAGCATATATATATTATATATATATATATATATATATTATCTATATATATATATATATATATAATCATAATATATAATAATAATATATAAAATATATATAGTATATAATTAGTAGGTATATATATATATATGTATATTATATATATTATATATATATACTTAATATATATAATTATATAATAAATATATAATACTGTAAAGCAGGGGGTTGCAGGGGGGGCACTTGCCCCCCGCCTAAATCTTCGGGAAATAAAAAACTGAACTTAGCATGTAGACAGAATATCTGACAGAAGGGCAGATAATCAGACAGAAAAACAGAAAAATAATCATACATTTGCATGAATGACCTTTTCTGTTGATATCCTAAGTAACAGCTTTGAATATCTTTCCATCAAGACCAGCAGTAATCTTGCCATCATGTGGGTGGTCCATTTGCCTTGCGTAGCCTTTTTCCATAAACTTTAATGTCTGATGAAGCAATCACCTTGCTTTCGCTCAATTGACCCAAGTTTCCTGACAAGCTCGCCAATGAATGACTATGTAAGAGTCTCTCGAATAGATGATACATCCAAGTGCTTGGAAACTTAAGAGCAGCTCCTCCACAATCTCTCGGTAGTTGTCCGCTTTCCTGTTCTCAAGGAAATTTTGTACCACATCAGGAGAATGCATTCCAAGCTCTAGCTTCTGCCGCAGTCATTGTTGTAACAAAGTGTGGGATCACTGGATGAGTGTTCTTATTTGAGGGCTATTTTTTCAAATATTCTTGGCTTTTTGTTCTGCACTGAGGACTTGCGAAAGATTTTTTTGAAAAAAATAATCTGAAGTTATTCTCCAGTATGATCAAGAGCTTTGATGAATTGCGTCATTAAACCCAAGGTTTATTATGCAGTGGTAAAATCAATTTTAATTTCCTTCAACCAGAGGCTAATATTCTTGATGTTCTTGTCACCAGGCGTCAAACTGATCCTTTGTGGCCAGGTTTTTAGTATCTATCCAGAATTTTCTTGATGTAGGCATACTCGTCTTTCATTTTACAGAGTTTGCGTTTGACTTGAAACAATATATTTCCTGTTTGTGCCAAGTAACACACATTTCAAACTTCTTTACTACTTCAATAAAAAGTCTGAATTCACTTGAATCATATGCGAGCAAGTCCCATATCAAGAAGAATCCTTCCAACATTCATTACAAAATAACAAGTGCCAATCTGAATGAAAGTACTTTTGCAGAGCTTGCTCTCTCTTTATTGATAAAAGAGACATCCAGTGCCAGCTTGATATTCCTTCTCTTCAGCCTTGAAGCAACAATTCAGCAGACTGCTTTGGCAAATACAAATCTCTTACAAGATCATTCAACTCAGGCTGACTAAACATTGCAATTGTATCAGATTCATGCAACAGATGGCGTATCATTCAGTCAAGAGCAGCATCCTCATTTCTGTAGAGGTAAGCTGATATTTTTCAGCATTCAAATCGTCGGAGCTCAGTAAATACAGGTGCCAGGGTATTCATCACAAGTGTCCAAACTGGTTGCTCTGCAAGTGGGATATTTGGTAGTTGCTAATGCATGGTATTTATTATCTTAATTGAAACCCTTCTATAGGACAAGGGTAGAAAGTAGCAGTCATCCCAAATGGTTGCTTTTCTCTCCAAACCAGTTCCACACCAATTCTCAGTTTAGCATATCTGTTCCTTTAGACCATGTATCACAAAGTTTCAACACACTTTTGCACACTTTGCGAGGAGCCCCAATATTTGTCTTGGTCCTCCCAGTCCTACTTAAAGGTAAAGGCAAGATTCACACACCCTCTTGACAAAGGTAATAATGTTGCAGCTTTGATCCTGCGAAGTAAAGGTCCCACAGATAAAGCAGAAGATATCGTATATCGTTACGAGCATCCCTTTCGAATGTTACCATTGTTAAGATCACAAAATATGAATGATTAAATAAAAACATAAATTGTATAGTACATAAAATGATGTAATTATGTAATAATGCTAAGCTAATTGTGAAATGTACATAAAATGATATTAATAAAACACACTATTGTCCAAATACAACCCCATCTTATCACTAAAGCAGTCACTGACTTGAAAACAAACTTGCAACATCTAAACAGTGTTAATTTTGAAGTAAAAATCCATGAAAGGGATTTGTCTGATTGCATAGAAATAGGGAATGTGATAGGAGAAAATCTGAGATACAGATGGTGGATATCAGCACCCTCAATTAAGTAATTAAAACAAGCCGGAAAAGTCCATGCCAGATAAAAAAAAGGTTTTTCTTTTGTAGACCGATGATATTATTAATTATATTATTATAATTATTATTATTATTTATTATAATATAATAAACATAATTATGTGTACTATGATAACAACTTATATAGTTATAACTCGAAATGTTTAACCCACTGAGCTATTTACCCACTTCATAATACTATTATTATTATTGTACATTAAAAACAACTTAAAAATTAGCCGTACCTATTAGAAAGAAGAGGCAGCATTTTGATAATCTCCACTTTAATAGTTTTCTCAAGATTAACAATTATGAAATATAAGAAAAGCATATATATTGTACCGGGCCAGCAAGGACACAAGCACTATGTCTGCATTAGTTAGCCCAACATTTCGATTGCGAAGAAAAATGCATCCTGATTTATATAATTTATTGCACATTAAATATATTTAAAATAATATAAAATTATATGTATATCTCTGCTATTAAAGTTTTAAAATTGTAACCCGCATTTTCACTGAATAAAAAATTTTGACTTTGATTTTTTATCTATTTATTAATTATTATTAGTTATATTATATTAAATTTTATTATTATTATTATTATTACTACCTACTAATAATTACTACTACTATTATTAGTTTTTTTTCCTTTTCTTTCTCTTTTCTTTCTTTTCTTTCTTTCTACTAGTATGTGGGACATGATGTGTAACGAATGCGCACAGAAAACTAGGCTAGTTAAGTTAGAAAGAGCATGACGAAGTTGAGGAGAGAGGCCTCTTCCCTTCCTCCTCTCCCCATACATAACCTTTTAGTGAAAGCCCGTCGCAATAAAAAAATCCACCCCAAGATTAGAAGACTGCGAGGCCGCTCCACTGTACATCTCGTTAATGTCAGGTGGTTCATATCTCATTGATGCGACGGGTTAATGTAGTTTCCAATCCCAGCGCCAGGCCCACAAACCATTATGCGCCACACTCCTATTATGCGCCCACCACTACACTATTATGCACCATTTTTCTCGCCTCAGCCAAACTCTCACTTCCTTTCCGTTCAGGCATTCCCTACATGCATTCAATATCCACTTTTTCCACTCAGGGTTCAATTCCCAGCTATCACTCACCACTTTACATCCGTTAAACCACCCGACTATCTTCCATCCTTTCATATGCCAAACCGTCTAATAACACTCTTTTTATTCTCTCATTTACGCCCTTTCTTCTGCATCAACATGACAAAAAACTCTCTTAAACACATTCATTCCTCCGAATTTTTATCAATTCTTCTTGCACCTAACACGACCGTAAAATTAACCATCTGAGCACATTGCCCCTTAGATCTATACCTCTTATTCCACAATATAGTTTACTACTATACATTAACACTAGGTAACAACATACCCTCATGCAGTCAACCCTAGCGCACTTCAAGACTTAGTCCCTTTTTCGCAGACCCTTAGTATTTAATTATAGCACCAGCCCCTTTCCTACACTTCACATCTTTTCCTCACTACACTCTGCGTCATCACAATTCCCTTTTTCATAAGCAAGCAACTATAAAATAAATAATTTAACTATTTGTTCCAATTGCTCACCATCCAATTTGATTTCACAATGCCGCCGGGACTCCCTCACCCGCGGAACTCCCACTCACCCACCACCAGATCACCTCACTCTTACCTACATTTTACTTTCAAAACCCCCTTTTAACACCTTACACACCCCTGCCAAACCTCTCTACAATCTCTTCAAACTTTCTTTAGATTTGCATAATGTTCAACAAACCAAATCATCACGTAGGGGGCCTATGCCCTATAATAATCTGGGCATCCTCCTCTCCCGTCTATCCTCCCATCGAGCTAACTCCTTTATTATTACTACTATTATTTATTCATATTATATATTATTATTATTATCTATTATTGATTCATATTATTATTATTCTTAATTATCATATTAATAATTATTATTATTATCTATTATTGAAAACAAACCCTTGTGAGTTGGAAACTCTTATTCAAAAATTTCAAGAAATCAAAAAGAAAATTGAAATAAAAAGATAATCTTGTTGATTTATTAGATATTGGGATTGCAGATCATATTTTTCAAGTTATTTCAGTAAGAATGATTTCAATTAATGAAAATTATGTAATTATTAAGTAAGAATCTGCCGAGAGAGTGATTTTCAATGAAGAATCTGCAGAGAATGATTTTCAATGAAGAATCTGCAGAGAATGATCTGTCAATGAAGAATCTGCACAGAGCAAGGTGGATGTATTGATGAAATTTCTGGAGTAGTTGAAAGTCAGGTATGAAAAGAGAAATTAAAAAAATGTGTCTTTTTTTTTATATATATTGTTTTAACTTTTTGATTTAAAGTAATAAAGTATTACTGTAATCCCTCAATTAATGCCCTTAATACTTTTCCTCCTGTAGGGGCCGCATTATTTGAACCTCTCCACATAAGTAGATTAAATAATTAAATATTAAAACCCTTCGACACTAAATCATTCCAAATTCCCTTGGTTATTATCTAATTGGAGTAACTAGCTTAGTATATCCATATGAATAGACTCACTTCTGATTGGGGTCAATTCCTTGAACATCGCCTCCATTTTATGTGAAGGCAAACACTTACTCTCCCCAAAATCCTCACATTGCCTGGCCTAAGTCCAAACTAACCAAACCCTTATTATACAAATCAAAAAAAATGTTTCCAAAAAAATTAATCTTGTGAAGCAAATTGAAAGCAAAGCCTCTTCTCCGCCTCGGCTAGAACAACCTCTATTCAACATCGACGACTAATGTTAAAAATCCCTGACAAATAACGTCTTCTGACAATTGACACCTAAATCTCAAGTCTATGAATTACCACAACCTTCGGAAGTGAAAAATATGCCTGTACTCACATGATTTCCTAACAGATTGCCAGGATCTCATTCTCTGACCTATCCATCGCTGTAAAATTTGTTCATGTATTTGTTGGAAAACATTAGAGAATTACCTTTACCAAGGTATATCGAGGCACATGAAATTTTGCCCAATTTAGCAAAAGTTTCGTAATTGATTTCTTGCTGTTAAAAGTTATCTAAGATATTTTCTTAAAGAACTATCTCAACTGCTATACAAAATTGCTTCCATTCAATCTTCAAAAAAAAAAAAAAAAGAATTTGGTTAGATTTCCAAATTACAGCCTGGAATGATTCTTGATTTATGCCTGAAAGATCCCTAGGATTATGTGCATGATCAGCGGGCGTGGATTTGATTTTAGATCTCCTTCATTAAACCCTCAGAAAATTGTTGATAACTTTGAAAACTTGATGATCAGGTTGAGATTTTTCTGTTTTAGCAAAGAATGTGTTAGTTCTTTTCTAAACAAGCCAGTTTCCTCCACTTTAAAAATTTGTTAATCGATAAATGCACCTTTCTCCAAAATTTTCTTCAAGGTGTCTGAATACTTTCAGCTACTTCCTCATCTGCACTTGAACTTCTTTTTATTTTAAGTTCTCAAACCATTCTGTACTAGCATGGAATATTTCTTCCTATTATTTTCCATTTTTAAAGGACGAGATGAGACTGGGCATTTGTTTTAATTAAATTGGTTATTACTTGGAGTCTTTTTTATTTATTGCGGTCTTCTAATGAAATATAGAGAAAGGTAGTTTTCTTAAACATTGTACTTGATTGATTTCGAGTGTTCTGCCTGCATGCTGAACTAGAAGCAGGCTTACCTTTACCTTTGTGTTCATTTACTTTGCTGAACATTGTTGAATTATTGGCTTTCAATTTCCAATTTACTTTATTCCTCTCCCGCCTCCATCATCATTCTCTTGTTTCTTAATTTCTAATTTTCCTCTAAAGACTTAAAGTTCTTGCAGCATATTTTTACACTTTTCTGTTTATTAATTTATTCACTCGTAGTTGAAGGTTATCTGAAGGAAGCTGATCAGAATGCGTAAAAAATGAAAGATAAAGATGTTAAATTTTTAGGTTCAGGTAATTGCAATGGGACCAACTAAAGTGTGTCTTAGTAACATAGCAGACGATCAAACAAGGGAAGAAAAATTATGTTTTAAAATAGAGGATAATTTAAGCCTTAGTAAAAATTTCAAGGGCTTAAATAACAGAAAAAAAATAATTATCATTTAAAATAACATTGAGTTCGTATAGATTGACTCACATTTAAAATTTTTGCAGCAAGCATCATCTAAATTTTGGATTAAAAAAATGAATTACACTAATTGGGCTGTTCATCTACTTGAAAGGTAATGATGTTTAGTAAATATTTTCAGTTATAAACAGAAAGACAAACTACCTGTAGTGAAGTATTCTTAGTTTCTGTAGTTAGGATTCGTTACCTAATGCTGATCATCTACAGGTTATAAAACATAGAAAACGTTCCTTAAGACTAATGGTCCCAACTATCGTTATTTTAAAGCTACCACAAAAAAAATTTCAAAAGTCACTGTCGTTTGATTTCTGCATCTTTCTTTTATACAGACTTCCCACCCAATTGATGATGCAGGCCAGAACAAAGATACAATACTTTACAAATAAGAATGTCTTTAGAAACAGATCCTTCCCCACAACGCCTCCTACCAATGGTAAAAAGAGAATTCTACAAGCAGATCGTGGAAAAAAAAGATTAACAATGCTTTATCCTTATTGTTCTAATAATTATTAATTTAACTCTTCTAACCTAATAGCGAAAGATGAGCTGAAAAGCCATTTTAAGTCACATGACAAAAGAAAGTTTAGATGTGCTCATTGCAAAATGAATGTAATAAGAAAAGATCTTTAACAAAATCACACATGTTAATGCATGCAAATTTGAAATATTTAAAATGTTAGAATGCCCAGCTATGAATGTAATCGGAAAAAAAGCTTAAAAAGACACATGCTAAACACATGCCGATTTTAAATTATTTAAATGTTCAAGACTGCAGTTATAATGCCTAATCGAAAATGCCAGACTTAAAATATCAACATTTTAACACATGCGGATTTTAAAATTATTTAAATGTTCAGAGGCAGCTATGAAGTAATCGAAAAGCAGACTTAAAAAGACACATTTAACACATGCAGATTTCAAATTAATTTAAAACTTTCATATTGCAGCTATGAAAATAACCTATCTCTCGTTT